>JAWPHD010022214.1:0-25847 GCA_037043455.1 Cyrtodaria siliqua
TATATATTCAGTTCTTACACATATATTCCGTTCTTACGCATATATATTCAGATCTTACACATATATATTCACTTCTTACACATATATATTCAGTTCTTACACATATATATTCAGTACTTACACATATATATATTCCGTTCTTACGCATATATATTCCGTTCTTACGCATATATATTCCGTTCTTACGCATATATATTCCTTTTTTACACATATATATTCAGTTCTTACACATATATATTCCGTTCTTACACATATATATTCAGTTCTTACACATATATATTCAGTTCTTACGCATATATATTCAGTTCTTACTCATATATTCAGTTCTTATGCATATATATTCAGTTCTTACGCATATATATTCAGTTCTTACGCATATATATTCAGTTTTTACGCATATATATTCCTTTCTTACGCATATATATTTCGTTCTTACGCATATATATTCCGTTCTTACGCATATATATTCCGTTCTTACGCATATATATTCCGTTATTACGCATATATATTCCGTTCTTACGCATATATATTCAGTTCTTACACATATATATTCCTTTCTTACACATATATTCAGTTCTTACACATATATATTCAGTTCTTACACATATATATTCAGTTCTTACAAATATATATTCAGTTCTTACACATATATATTCAGTTCTTACAAATATATATTCAGTTCTTACACATATATATTCAATTCTTACGCATATATATTCAATTCTTACACATAAATACTCAGTTCTTACGCATATATATTCTGTTCTTACACATATATATTCAGTTCTTACGCATATATATTCAGTTCTTACACATATATATTCAGTTCTTACACATATATATTCAGTTCTTATACATATATATTCAGTTCTTACACATTATATTCAGTTCTTACGCATATATATTCAGTTCTTACTCATATATTCAGTTCTTATGCATATATATTCAGTTCTTACGCATATATATTCAGTTCTTACGCATATATATTCTGTTCTTACACATATATATTCAGTTCTTACGCATATATATTCAGTTCTTACACATATATATTCAGTTCTTACACATATATATTCAGTTCTTATACATATATATTCAGTTCTTACACATATATATTCAGTTCTTACGCATATATATTCAGTTCTTACTCATATATTCAGTTCTTATGCATATATATTCAGTTCTTACGCATATATATTCAGTTCTTACGCATATATATTCAGTTCTTACGCATATATATTCCTTTCTTACGCATATATATTTCGTTCTTACGCATATATATTCCGTTCTTACGCATATATATTCCGTTCTTACGCATATATATTCCGTTATTACGCATATATATTCCGTTCTTACGCATATATATTCAGTTCTTACACATATATTCCTTTCTTACACATATATTCAGTTCATACACATATATATTCAGTTCTTACACATATATATTCATATATATTCAGTTCTTACGCATATATATTCAGTTCTTACACATATATTCTAAGTTCTTACGCATATATATTCCGTTCTTACGCATATATTTTCAGTTCTTAGGCATATATATTCCGTTCTTACGCATATATATTCAGTTCTTACACATATATATTCCGTTCTTACGCATATATATTCAGTTCTTACACATATATATTCAGTTCTTACAGATATATTCAGTTCTTACACATATATATTCAGTTCTTACACATATATATTCAGTTCTTACACATATATATTCAGTTCATACACATATAGTTTCAGTTCTAACGCATATATATTCAGTTCTTACACATATATATTCAGTTCTTACACATATATTCCGTTCTTACGCATATATATTCAGATCTTACACATATATATTCACTTCTACACATATATATTCAGTTCTTACACATATATATTCAGTACTTACACATATATAGTATTCCGTTCTTACGCATATATATTCCGTTCTTACGCATATATATTCCGTTCTTACGCATATATATTCCTTTTTTACACATATATATTCAGTTCTTACACATATATATTCCGTTCTTACACATATATAGTTCAGTTCTTACACATAATATATATTCAGTTCTTACGCATATATATTCAGTTCTTACTCATATATTCAGTTCTTATGCATATATATTCAGTTCTTACGCATATATATTCAGTTCTTACGCATATATATTCAGTTTTTACGCATATATATTCCTTTCTTACGCATATATATTTCGTTCTTACGCATATATATTCCATTCTTACGCATATATATTCAGTTCTTACGCATATATATTCCGTTCTTACGCATATATATTCCGTTCTTACGCAATATATATTCCGTCCTCTACTCATATATATTCAGTTCTTAGGCATATATATTCCGTTCTTATGCATATATATTCAGTTCTTACACATATATATTTCCTTTCTTACACATATATTCAGTTCTTACGCATATATATTCCGTTCTTACACATATATATTCAGTTCCTGAACATATATATTCAGTTCTTACACATATATATTCAGTTCTTACAAATATATATTCCGTTCTTACGCATATATATTCAGTTCTTACGCATATATTCAGTTCTTACGCATATATATATTCAGTTCTTACACATATATCTTCAGTTTTACGCATATATATATTCAGTTCTTACACATATATACTCAGTTCTTACGCATAATATATTCCGTTCTTACACATATATATTTAGTTCTTACGCATATATATTCAGCTCTTACACATATATATTCAAGTTCTTACACATATATATTCAGTTCTTACACATATATATTCAGTTCTTACACATATATATTCAGTTCTTACACATATATATTCAGTTCTTACGCATATATATTCAGTTCTTACATATATTCAGTTCTTACACATATATATTCAGTTATTACACATATATATTCAGTTCTTTCACATATATATTCAGTTCTTACACATATATATTCCGTTCTTACGCATATATATTCAATTCTTTCACATATATATTCAGTTCTTACACATATATATTCAGTCCTTACACATATATATTCAGTTCTTACACATATATATTCAGTTCTTACGCATATATATTCCGTTCTTACGCATATATATTCCGTTCTTACGCATATATATTCCGTTCTTACGCATATATATTCAGTTCTTAGGCATATATATTCCGTTCTTATGCATATATATTCAGTTCTTACACATATATATTCCGTCCTTACACATATATATTCAGTTCTTACACATATATGTTCAGTTCTAACACATATATATTCAGGTCTTACACATATATATTCAGTTCTTACACATATATATTCAGTTCTTACAAATATATTTTCCGTTCCTACGCATATATATTCAGTTCTTACGCATATATTCAGTTCGTACGCATATATATTCAGTTCTTACACATATATATTCAGTTCTTACATATATACATTCCGTTCTTACGCATATATATTTAGTTCTTACACATATATATTCCGTTCTTACACATATATATTCAGTTCTTACGCATATATTCATTTCTTACGCATATATATTCAGTTCTTACACATATATATTCAGTTCTTACACATATATATTCCGTTCTTACGCATATATATTCAGTTCTTACTCATATATATTCAGTTCTTACACATATATATTCAGTTCTTACACATGTATATTCAGTTCTTACACATATATATTCAGTTCTTACACATATATATTCAGTTCTTACACATATATATTCAGTTCTTACACATATATATTCAGTTCTTACGCATATATATTCCGTTCTTACGCATATATATTCCGTTCTTACGCATATAAATTCAGTTCTTACGCATATATATTCAGTTCTTACACATATATACTCAGTTCTTACGCATATATATTCCTTTCTTACAAATATATATTCCGTTCTTACGCATATATTCAGTTCTTATGCATATATATTCAGTTCTTACACATATATATTCAGTTCTTACGCATATATATTCTGTTCTTACACATATATATTCAGTTCTTACGCATATATATTCCGTTTTTACGCATATATATTCCGATCTTACGCATATATATTCAGTTCTTACACATGTATATTCAGTTCTTACACATAAATATTCAGTACTTACACATATATATTCAGATTTAACACATAAATAGTCAGTTATTACACATATATATTCAGTTCTTACACATATATATTCAGTTCTTACGCATATATATTCCGTTCTTACGCATATATATTCCGTTCTTACTCATATATATTCCGTTCTTACGCATATATATTCAGTTCTTAGACATATATATTCCGTTCTTATGCATATATATTCAGTTCTGACACATATATATTCCGTTCTTACACATATATATTCAGTTCTTACACATATATATTCAATTCTTACACATATATTCAGTTCTTACACATATATATTCACTTCTTACACATATAGATTCAGTTCTTACACATATATATTCAGTTCTTACACATATATATTCCGTTCTTACGCATATATATTCAGTTCTTACACATATATATTCAGTTCTTACACATATATATTCAGTTGTTACACATATATATTCAGTTCTTACACATATATATTCAGTTCTTACATATATACATTCCGTTCTTACTCATATATATTTAGTTCTTACACATATATATTCCGTTCTTACACATATATATTCAGTTCTTACGCATATATTCAATTCTTACGCATATATATTCAGTTCTTACACATATATATTCAGTTCTTACACATATATATTCCGTTCTTACGCATATATATTCAGTTCTTACTCATATATATTCAGTTCTTACACATATATATTCAGTTCTTACACATATATATTCAGATCTTACACGTATATATTCAGTTCTTACACATATATATTCAGTTCTTACACATATATATTCAGTTCTTACACATACATATTCAGTTCTTACAAATATATATTCCGTTCTTACTCATATATATTCAGTTCTTACGCATATATTCAGTTCTTACGCATATTTATTCAGTTCTTACACATATATATTCAGTTCTTAAGCATATATATTCAGTTCTTACACATATATACTCAGTTCTTACGCATATATATTCCGTTCTTACGCATATATTTTCAGTTCTTAGGCATATATATTCCGTTCTTACGCATATATATTCAGTTCTTAAACATATATACTCCGTTCTTACGCATATATTTTCCGTTATTACGCATATATATTCCGTTCTTACGCATATATATTCCGTTCTTACACATATATATTCAGATCTTACACATATATATTCAGTTCTTACACATATATATTAAGTTCTTACGCATATATATTCCGTTCTTACGCATATATATTCCGTTCTTACGCATTTTATATTCCGTCCTTACGCATATATATTCAGTTCTTAGGCATATATATTCCGTTCTTATGCATATATATTCAGTTCTTACTCATATATATTCCTTTCTTACACATATATTCAGTTCTTACACATATATATTCAGTTCTTACACATATATATTTAGTTCTTACAAATATATATTGAGTTCTTACACATATATATTCAATTCTTACGCATATATATTCAGTTCTTACACATATATACTCAGTTCTGACGCATATATATTCTGTTCTTACACATATATATTCAGTTCTTACGCATATATATTCAGCTCTTACACATATATATTCAGTTCTTACACATATATACTCCGTTCTTACGCATATATTTTCCGTTATTACGCATATATATTCCGTTCTTACGCATATATATTCAGTTCTTACACATATATATTCAGTACTTACACATATATATTCCGTTCTTACGCATATATATTCCGTTCTTACGCATATATATTCCGTTCTTACACATATATATTCCTTTTTTACACATATATATTCAGTTCTTACACATATATATTCAGTTCTTACACATATATATTCAGTTCTTACACATATATATTCAGTTCTTACGCATATATATTCCGTTCTTACGCATATATTCCGTTCTTACGCATATATATTCCGTTCTTACGCATATATATTCCGTTCTTACGCATATATATTCCGTTCTTACGCATATATATTCAGTTCTTACACATATATATTCAGTCCTTACACATATATATTCAGTTCTTACACATATATATTCCTTTCTTACACATATATTCAGTTCTTACACATATATATTCCATTCTTACACATATATATTCAGTTCTTACACATATATATTCCGTTCTTACGAATATATATTCCGTTTTTACGCATATATATTCCGTTCTTACGCATATATATTCCGTTCTTACGCATATATATTCAGTTCTTACGCATATATATTCCGTTCTTACGCATATATATTCCGTTCTTACGCATATATATTCCGTCCTTACTCATATATATTCAGTTCTTAGGCATATATATTCCGTTCTTATGCATATATATTCAGTTCTTACACATATATATTCCTTTCTTACACATATATTCAGTTCTTACACATATATATTCAGTTCTTACACATATATATTCAGTTCTTACAAATATATATTCAGTTCTTACACATATATATTCAGTTCTTACAAATATATATTCAGTTCTTACACATATATATTCAATTCTTACGTATATATATTCAGTTCTTACGCATATATATTCAGTTCTTACACATATATATTCAGTTCTTACACATATATATTCAGTTCTTATACATATATATTCAGTTCTTACACTTATATATTCCGTTCTTACGCATATATATTCAGTTCTTACAAATATATATTCAGTTCTTACACATATATATTCAGTTCTTACACATACATATTCCAATCTTACGCATATATATTCCGTTTTTACGCACATATATTCAGTTCTTAGGCATATATATTCCGTTATAACGCATATATATTCAGTTCTTACACATATATATTTTGTTCTTACACATATATTCGGTTCTTACGCATATATATTCAGTTCTTACACATATATATTCAGTTCTTACACATATATATTCAGTTCTAACACATATATATTCAGTTCTTACACATATATATTCAGTTCTTACCCATATATATTCAGTTCTTACAAATATATATTCAGTTCTTACATATATATTTTCAATTCTTACGCATATATATTCAGTTCTTACACATATATACTCAGTTCTTACGCATACATATTCTGTTCTTACACATATATATTCAATTCTTACGGATATATATTCAGCTCTTAGACATATATATTCAGTTCTTACACATATATATTCAGTTCTTACACATATATATTCAGTTCTTACACTTATATATTCCGTTCTTACGCATATATATTCCGTTCTGACGCATATATATTCAGTTCTTACACATATATATTCAGTTCTTACACATATATATTTCGTTCTTACGCATATATATTCCGTTCTTACGCATATTTATTCAGTTCTTACACATGTATATTCAGTTCTTACGCATATATATTCAGTTCTTACACATATATACTAAGTTCTTACGCATATATATTCCGTTCTTACGCATATATATTCAGTTCTTAGGCATATATATTCCGTTCTTACGCATATATATTCAGTTCTTACACATATATATTCCGTTCTTACGCATATATATTCAGTTGTTACACATATATATTCAGTTCTTACAGATATATTCAGTTCTTACACATATATATTCAGTTCTTACACATATATATTCAGTTCTTACACATATATATTCAGTTCATACACATATAGTTTCAGTTCTAACGCATATATATTCAGTTCTTACACATATATATTCAGTTCTTACACATATATTCCGTTCTTACGCATATATATTCCGATCTTACACATATATATTCACTTCTTACACATATATATTCAGTTCTTACACATATATATTCAGTACTTACACATATATATTCCGTTCTTACGCATATATATTCCGTTCTTACGCATATATATTCCGTTCTTACGCATATATATTCCTTTTTTACACATATATATTCAGTTCTTACACATATATATTCCGTTCTTACACATATATATTCAGTTCTTACACATATATATTCAGTTCTTACGCATATATATTCAGTTGTTACTCATATATTCAGTTCTTATGCATATATATTCAGTTCTTACGCATATATATTCAGTTCTTACGCATATATATTCAGTTCTTACGCATATATATTCCTTTCTTACGCATATATATTTCGTTCTTACGCATATATATTCCGTTCTTACGCATATATATTCCGTTCTTACGCATATATATTCCGTTATTACGCATATATATTCCGTTCTTACGCATATATATTCAGTTCTTACACATATATATTCCTTTCTTACACATATATTCAGTTCTTACACATATATATTCAGTTCTTACACATATATATTCAGTTCTTACGCATATATGTTCAGTTCTTACACATATATACTCAGTTCTTACGCATATATATTCAGTTCTTACACATATATACTAAGTTCTTACGCATATATATTCCGTTCTTACGCATATATTTTCAGTTCTTAGGCATATATATTCCGTTCTTACGCATATATATTCAGTTCTTACACATATATATTCCGTTCTTACGCATATATATTCAGTTCTTACACATATATATTCAGTTCTTACAGATATATTCAGTTCTTACACATATATATTCAGTTCTTACACATATATATTCAGTTCTTACACATATATATTCAGTTCATACACATATAGTTTCAGTTCTAACGCATATATATTCAGTTCTT
Organism: Cyrtodaria siliqua; assembly: GCA_037043455.1. Classification (NCBI taxonomy): domain Eukaryota; kingdom Metazoa; phylum Mollusca; class Bivalvia; order Adapedonta; family Hiatellidae; genus Cyrtodaria; species Cyrtodaria siliqua. Next base: position 8,719 of record JAWPHD010022214.1, read on the forward strand.
ACACATATATATTCAGTTCTTACACATATATTCCGTTCTTACGCATATATATTCAGATCTTACACATATATATTCACTTCTTACACATATATATTCAGTTCTTACACATATATATTCAGTACTTACACATATATATATTCCGTTCTTACGCATATATATTCCGTTCTTACGCATATATATTCCGTTCTTACGCATACATATTCCTTTTTTACACATATATATTCAGTTCTTACACATATATATTCCGTTCTTACACATATATCTTCAGTTCTTACACATATATATTCAGTTCTTACGCATATATATTCAGTTCTTACTCATATATTCAGTTCTTATGCATATATATTCAGTTCTTACGCATATATATTCAGTTCTTACGCATATATATTCAGTTTTTACGCATATATATTCCTTTCTTACGCATATATATTTCGTTCTTACGCATATATATTCCGTTCTTACGCATATATATTCCGTTCTTACGCATATATATTCCGTTATTACGCATATATATTCCGTTCTTACGCATATATATTCAGTTCTTACACATATATATTCCTTTCTTACACATATATTCAGTTCTTACACATATATATTCAGTTCTTACACATATATATTCAGTTCTTACAAATATATATTCAGTTCTTACACATATATATTCAGTTCTTACAAATATATATTCAGTTCTTACACATATATATTCAATTCTTACGCATATATATTCAATTCTTACACATAAATACTCAGTTCTTACGCATATATATTCTGTTCTTACACATATATATTCAGTTCTTACGCATATATATTCAGTTCTTACACATATATATTCAGTTCTTACACATATATATTCAGTTCTTATACATATATATTCAGTTCTTACACATTATATTCAGTTCTTACGCATATATATTCAGTTCTTACTCATATATTCAGTTCTTATGCATATATATTCAGTTCTTACGCATATATATTCAGTTCTTACGCATATATATTCTGTTCTTACACATATATATTCAGTTCTTACGCATATATATTCAGTTCTTACACATATATATTCAGTTCTTACACATATATATTCAGTTCTTAGACATATATATTCAGTTCTTACACATATATATTCAGTTCTTACGCATATATATTCAGTTCTTACTCATATATTCAGTTCTTATGCATATATATTCAGTTCTTACGCATATATATTCAGTTCTTACGCATATATATTCAGTTCTTACGCATATATATTCCTTTCTTACGCATATATATTTCGTTCTTACGCATATATATTCCGTTCTTACGCATATATATTCCGTTCTTACGCATATATATTCCGTTATTACGCATATATATTCCGTTCTTACGCATATATATTCAGTTCTTACACATATATATTCCTTTCTTACACATATATTCAGTTATTACACATATATATTCAGTTCTTACACATATATATTCAGTTCTTACGCATATATATTCAGTTCTTACACATATATACTAAGTTCTTACGCATATATATTCCGTTCTTACGCATATATTTTCAGTTCTTAGGCATATATATTCCGTTCTTACGCATATATATTCAGTTCTTACACATATATATTCCGTTCTTACGCATATATATTCAGTTCTTACACATATATATTCAGTTCTTACAGATATATTCAGTTCTTACACATATATATTCAGTTCTTACACATATATATTCAGTTCTTACACATATATATTCAGTTCATACACATATAGTTTCAGTTCTAACGCATATATATTCAGTTCTTACACATATATATTCAGTTCTTACACATATATTCCGTTCTTACGCATATATATTCAGATCTTACACATATATATTCACTTCTTACACATATATATTCAGTTCTTACACATATATATTCAGTACTTACACATATATATATTCCGTTCTTACGCATATATATTCCGTTCTTACGCATATATATTCCTTTTTTACACATATATATTCAGTTCTTACACATATATATTCCGTTCTTACACATATATATTCAGTTCTTACACATATATATTCAGTTCTTACGCATATATATTCAGTTCTTACTCATATATTCAGTTCTTATGCATATATATTCAGTTCTTACGCATATATATTCAGTTCTTACGCATATATATTCAGTTTTTACGCATATATATTCCTTTCTTACGCATATATATTTCGTTCTTACGCATATATATTCCGTTCTTACGCATATATATTCCGTTCTTACGCATATATATTCCGTTATTACGCATATATATTCCGTTCTTACGCATATATATTCAGTTCTTACACATATATATTCCTTTCTTACACATATATTCAGTTCTTACACATATATATTCAGTTCTTACACATATATATTCAGTTCTTACAAATATATATTCAGTTCTTACACATATATATTCAGTTCTTACAAATATATATTCAGTTCTTACACATATATATTCAATTCTTACGCATATATATTCAATTCTTACACATAAATACTCAGTTCTTACGCATATATATTCTGTTCTTACACATATATATTCAGTTCTTACGGATATATATTCAGCTCTTAGACATATATATTCAGTTCTTACACATATATATTCAGTTCTTACACATATATATTCAGTTCTTACACTTATATATTCCGTTCTTACGCATATATATTCCGTTCTGACGCATATATATTCAGTTCTTACACATATATATTCAGTTCTTACACATATATATTTCGTTCTTACGCATATATATTCCGTTCTTACGCATATTTATTCAGTTCTTACACATGTATATTCAGTTCTTACGCATATATATTCAGTTCTTACACATATATACTAAGTTCTTACGCATATATATTCCGTTCTTACGCATATATTTTCAGTTCTTAGGCATATATATTCCGTTCTTACGCATATATATTCAGTTCTTACACATATATATTCCGTTCTTACGCATATATATTCAGTTGTTACACATATATATTCAGTTCTTACAGATATATTCAGTTCTTACACATATATATTCAGTTCTTACACATATATATTCAGTTCTTACACATATATATTCAGTTCATACACATATAGTTTCAGTTCTAACGCATATATATTCAGTTCTTACACATATATATTCAGTTCTTACACATATATTCCGTTCTTACGCATATATATTCAGATCTTACACATATATATTCACTTCTTACACATATATATTCAGTTCTTACACATATATATTCAGTACTTACACATATATATTCCGTTCTTACGCATATATATTCCGTTCTTACGCATATATATTCCGTTCTTACGCATATATATTCCTTTTTTACACATATATATTCAGTTCTTACACATATATATTCCGTTCTTACACATATATATTCAGTTCTTACACATATATATTCAGTTCTTACGCATATATATTCAGTTGTTACTCATATATTCAGTTCTTATGCATATATATTCAGTTCTTACGCATATATATTCAGTTCTTACGCATATATATTCAGTTCTTACGCATATATATTCCTTTCTTACGCATATATATTTCGTTCTTACGCATATATATTCCGTTCTTACGCATATATATTCCGTTCTTACGCATATATATTCCGTTATTACGCATATATATTCCGTTCTTACGCATATATATTCAGTTCTTACACATATATATTCCTTTCTTACACATATATTCAGTTCTTACACATATATATTCAGTTCTTACACATATATATTCAGTTCTTACGCATATATATTCAGTTCTTACACATATATACTCAGTTCTTACGCATATATATTCAGTTCTTACACATATATACTAAGTTCTTACGCATATATATTCCGTTCTTACGCATATATTTTCAGTTCTTAGGCATATATATTCCGTTCTTACGCATATATATTCAGTTCTTACACATATATATTCCGTTCTTACGCATATATATTCAGTTCTTACACATATATATTCAGTTCTTACAGATATATTCAGTTCTTACACATATATATTCAGTTCTTACACATATATATTCAGTTCTTACACATATATATTCAGTTCATACACATATAGTTTCAGTTCTAACGCATATATATTCAGTTCTTACACATATATATTCAGTTCTTACACATATATTCCGTTCTTACGCATATATATTCAGATCTTACACATATATATTCACTTCTTACACAAATATATTCTGTTCTTACACATATATATTCAGTACTTACACATATATATATTCCGTTCTTACGCATATATATTCCGTTCTTACGCATATATATTCCGTTCTTACGCATACATATTCCTTTTTTACACATATATATTCAGTTCTTACACATATATATTCCGTTCTTACACATATATCTTCAGTTCTTACACATATATATTCAGTTCTTACGCATATATATTCAGTTCTTACTCATATATTCAGTTCTTATGCATATATATTCAGTTCTTACGCATATATATTCAGTTCTTACGCATATATATTCAGTTTTTACGCATATATATTCCTTTCTTACGCATATATATTTCGTTCTTACGCATATATATTCCGTTCTTACGCATATATATTCCGTTCTTACGCATATATATTCCGTTATTACGCATATATATTCCGTTCTTACGCATATATATTCAGTTCTTACACATATATATTCCTTTCTTACACATATATTCAGTTCTTACACATATATATTCAGTTCTTACACATATATATTCAGTTCTTACAAATATATATTCAGTTCTTACACATATATATTCAGTTCTTACAAATATATATTCAGTTCTTACACATATATATTCAATTCTTACGCATATATATTCAATTCTTACACATAAATACTCAGTTCTTACGCATATATATTCTGTTCTTACACATATATATTCAGTTCTTACGCATATATATTCAGTTCTTACACATATATATTCAGTTCTTACACATATATATTCAGTTCTTATACATATATATTCAGTTCTTACACATTATATTCAGTTCTTACGCATATATATTCAGTTCTTACTCATATATTCAGTTCTTATGCATATATATTCAGTTCTTACGCATATATATTCAGTTCTTACGCATATATATTCTGTTCTTACACATATATATTCAGTTCTTACGCATATATATTCAGTTCTTACACATATATATTCAGTTCTTACACATATATATTCAGTTCTTATACATATATATTCAGTTCTTACACATATATATTCAGTTCTTACGCATATATATTCAGTTCTTACTCATATATTCAGTTCTTATGCATATATATTCAGTTCTTACGCATATATATTCAGTTCTTACGCATATATATTCAGTTCTTACGCATATATATTCCTTTCTTACGCATATATATTTCGTTCTTACGCATATATATTCCGTTCTTACGCATATATATTCCGTTCTTACGCATATATATTCCGTTATTACGCATATATATTCCGTTCTTACGCATATATATTCAGTTCTTACACATATATATTCCTTTCTTACACATATATTCAGTTATTACACATATATATTCAGTTCTTACACATATATATTCAGTTCTTACGCATATATATTCAGTTCTTACACATATATACTAAGTTCTTACGCATATATATTCCGTTCTTACGCATATATTTTCAGTTCTTAGGCATATATATTCCGTTCTTACGCATATATATTCAGTTCTTACACATATATATTCCGTTCTTACGCATATATATTCAGTTCTTACACATATATATTCAGTTCTTACAGATATATTCAGTTCTTACACATATATATTCAGTTCTTACACATATATATTCAGTTCTTACACATATATATTCAGTTCATACACATATAGTTTCAGTTCTAACGCATATATATTCAGTTCTTACACATATATATTCAGTTCTTACACATATATTCCGTTCTTACGCATATATATTCAGATCTTACACATATATATTCACTTCTTACACATATATATTCAGTTCTTACACATATATATTCAGTACTTACACATATATATATTCCGTTCTTACGCATATATATTCCGTTCTTACGCATATATATTCCGTTCTTACGCATATATATTCCTTTTTTACACATATATATTCAGTTCTTACACATATATATTCCGTTCTTACACATATATATTCAGTTCTTACACATATATATTCAGTTCTTACGCATATATATTCAGTTCTTACTCATATATTCAGTTCTTATGCATATATATTCAGTTCTTACGCATATATATTCAGTTCTTACGCATATATATTCAGTTTTTACGCATATATATTCCTTTCTTACGCATATATATTTCGTTCTTACGCATATATATTCCGTTCTTACGCATATATATTCCGTTCTTACGCATATATATTCCGTTATTACGCATATATATTCCGTTCTTACGCATATATATTCAGTTCTTACACATATATATTCCTTTCTTACACATATATTCAGTTCTTACACATATATATTCAGTTCTTACACATATATATTCAGTTCTTACAAATATATATTCAGTTCTTACACATATATATTCAGTTCTTACAAATATATATTCAGTTCTTACACATATATATTCAATTCTTACGCATATATATTCAATTCTTACACATAAATACTCAGTTCTTACGCATATATATTCTGTTCTTACACATATATATTCAGTTCTTACGCATATATATTCAGTTCTTACACATATATATTCAGTTCTTACACATATATATTCAGTTCTTATACATATATATTCAGTTCTTACACTTATATATTCCGTTCTTACGCATATATATTCAGTTCTTACACATATATATTCAGTTCTTACAAATATATATTCAGTTCTTACACATACATATTCCAATCTTACGCATATATATTCCGTTCTTACGCATATATATTCAGTTATTAGGCATATATATTCCGTTATTACGCATATAATTCAGTTCTTACACATATATATTCAGTTCTTACACATATATTCCGTTCTTACGCATATATATTCAGTTCTTACACATATATATTCAGTTCTTACACATATATATTCAGTTCTAACACATATATATTCAGTTCTTACACATATATATTCAGTTCTTACACATATATATTCAGTTCTTACAAATATATATTCAGTTCTTACACATATATTTTGAATTCTTACGCATATATATTCAGTTCTTACACATATAAACTCAGTTCTTACGCATATATATTCTGTTCTTACACATATATATTCAGTTCTTACGGATATATATTCAGCTCTTACACATATATATTCAGTTCTTACACATATATATTCAGTTCTTACACATATATATTCAGTTCTTACACTTATATATTCCGTTCTTACGCATATATATTCCGTTCTTACGCATATATATTCAGTTCTTACGCATATATATTCCGTTCTTACGCATATATATTCCGTTCTTACGCATATATATTCCGTCCTTACTCATATATATTCAGTTCTTAGGCATATATATTCCGTTCTTATGCATATATATTCAGTTCTTACACATATATATTCCTTTCTTACACATATATTCAGTTCTTACACATATATATTCAGTTCTTACACATATATATTCAGTTCTTACAAATATATATTCAGTTCTTACACATATATATTCAGTTCTTACAAATATATATTCAGTTCTTACACATATATATTCAATTCTTACGTATATATATTCAGTTCTTACGCATATATATTCAGTTCTTACACATATATATTCAGTTCTTACACATATATATTCAGTTCTTATACATATATATTCAGTTCTTACACTTATATATTCCGTTCTTACGCATATATATTCAGTTCTTACACATATATATTCAGTTCTTACACATATATATTCAGTTCTTACACATACATATTCCAATCTTACGCATATATATTCCGTTTTTACGCACATATATTCAGTTCTTAGGCATATATATTCCGTTATAACGCATATATATTCAGTTCTTACACATATATATTCAGTTCTTACACATATATTCCGTTCTTACGCATATATATTCAGTTCTTACACATATATATTCAGTTCTTACACATATATATTCAGTTCTAACACATATATATTCAGTTCTTACACATATATATTCAGTTCTTACACATATATATTCAGTTCTTACAAATATATATTCAGTTCTTACACATATATTTTGAATTCTTACGCATATATATTCAGTTCTTACACATATAAACTCAGTTCTTACGCATATATATTCTGTTCTTACACATATATATTCAGTTCTTACGGATATATATTCAGCTCTTACACATATATATTCAGTTCTTACACATATATATTCAGTTCTTACACATATATATTCAGTTCTTACACTTATATATTCCGTTCTTACGCATATATATACCGTTCTTACGCATATATATTCAGTTCTTACACATATATATTCAGTTCTTACACATATATATTTCGTTCTTACGCATATATATTCCGTTCTTACGCATATTTATTCAGTTCTTACACATATATATTCAGTTCTTACGCATATATATTCAGTTCTTACACATATATACTAAGTTCTTACGCATATGTATTCCGTTCTTACGCATATATTTTCAGTTCTTAGGCATATATATTCCGTTCTTACGCATATATATTCAGTTCTTACACATATATATTCCGTTCTTACGCATATATATTCAGTTCTTACACATATATATTCAGTTCTTACACATATATTCAGTTCTTACACATATATATTCAGTTCTTACACATATATATTCAGTTCTTACACATATATATTCAGTTCATACACATATAGTTTTAGTTCTAACGCATATATATTCAGTTCTTACACATATATATTCAGTTCTTACACATATATTCCGTTCTTACGCATATATATTCAGTTCTTACACATATATATTCACTTCTTACACATATATATTCAGTTCTTACACATATATATTCAGTACTTACACATATATATTCCGTTCTTACGCATATATATTCCGTTATTACGCATATATATTCCGTTCTTACGCATATATATTCAGTTCTTACACATATATATTCCTTTCTTACACATATATTCAGTTCTTACACATATATATTCAGTTCTTACACATATATATTCAGTTCTTACGCATATATATTCAGTTCTTACACATATATACTAAGTTCTTACGCATATATATTCCGTTCTTACGCATATATTTTCAGTTCTTAGGCATATATATTCCGTTCTTACGCATATATATTCAGTTCTTACACATATATATTCCGTTCTTACGCATATATATTCAGTTCTTACACATATATATTCAGTTCTTACAGATATATTCAGTTCTTACACATATATATTCAGTTCTTACACATATATATTCAGTTCTTACACATATATATTCAGTTCATACACATATAGTTTCAGTTCTAACGCATATATATTCAGTTCTTACACATATATATTCAGTTCTTACACATATATTCCGTTCTTACGCATATATATTCAGATCTTACACATATATATTCACTTCTTACACATATATATTCAGTTCTTACACATATATATTCAGTACTTACACATATATATTCCGTTCTTACGCATATATATTCCGTTCTTACGCATATATATTCCGTTCTTACGCATATATATTCCTTTTTTACACATATATATTCAGTTCTTACACATATATATTCCGTTCTTACACATATATATTCAGTTCTTACACATATATATTCAGTTCTTACGCATATATATTCAGTTCTTACTCATATATTCAGTTCTTATGCATATATATTCAGTTCTTACGCATATATATTCAGTTCTTACGCATATATATTCAGTTCTTACGCATATATATTCCTTTCTTACGCATATATATTTCGTTCTTACGCATATATATTCCGTTCTTACGCATATATATTCCGTTCTTACGCATATATATTCCGTTATTACGCATATATATTCCGTTCTTACGCATATATATTCAGTTCTTACACATATATATTCCTTTCTAACACATATATTCAGTTCTTACACATATATATTCAGTTCTTACACATATATATTCAGTTCTTACAAATATATATTCAGTTCTTACACAAATATATTCAGTTCTTACAAATATATATTCAGTTCTTACACATATATATTCAATTCTTACGCATATATATTCAATTCTTACACATAAATACTCAGTTCTTACGCATAAATATTCTGTTCTTACACATATATATTCAGTTCTTACGCATATATATTCAGTTCTTACACATATATATTCAGATCTTACACATATATATTCAGTTCTTATACATATATATTCAGTTCTTACACTTATATATTCCGTTCTTACGCATATATATTCAGTTCTTACACATATATATTCAGTTCTTACAAATATATATTCAGTTCTTACACATACATATTCCAATCTTACGCATATATATTCCGTTCTTACGCATATATATTCAGTTCTTAGGCATATATATTCCGTTATTACGCATATATATTCAGTTCTTACACATATATATTCAGTTCTTACACATATATTCCGTTCTTACGCATATATATTCAGTTCTTACACATATATATTCAGTTCTTACACATATATATTCAGTTCTAACACATATATATTCAGTTCTTACACATATATATTCAGTTCTTACACATATATATTCAGTTCTTACAAATATATATTCAGTTCTTACACATATATTTTCAATTCTTACGCATATATATTCAGTTCTTACACATATATACTCAGTTCTTACGCATATATATTCTGTTCTTACACATATATATTCAGTTCTTACGGATATATATTCAGCTCTTACACATATATATTCAGTTCTTACACATATATATTCAGTTCTTACACATATATATTCAGTTCTTACACTTATATATTCCGTTCTTACGCATATATATTCCGTTCTTACGCATATATATTCAGTTCTTACACATATATATTCAGTTCTTACACATATATATTTCGTTCTTACGCATATATATTCCGTTCTTACGCATATTTATTCAGTTCTTACACATATATATTCAGTTCTTACGCATATATATTCAGTTCTTACACATATATACTAAGTTCTTACGCATATGTATTCCGTTCTTACGCATATATTTTCAGTTCTTAGGCATATATATTCCGTTCTTACGCATATATATTCAGTTCTTACACATATATATTCCGTTCTTACGCATATATATTCAGTTCTTACACATATATATTCAGTTCTTACACATATATTCAGTTCTTACACATATATATTCAGTTCTTACACATATATATTCAGTTCTTACACATATATATTCAGTTCATACACATATAGTTTTAGTTCTAACGCATATATATTCAGTTCTTACACATATATATTCAGTTCTTACACATATATTCCGTTCTTACGCATATATATTCAGTTCTTACACATATATATTCACTTCTTACACATATATATTCAGTTCTTACACATATATATTCAGTACTTACACATATATATTCCGTTCTTACGCATATATATTCCGTTCTTACGCATATATATTCCGTTCTTACGCATATATATTCCTTTTTTACACATATATAACAGTTCTTACACATATATATTCCGTTCTTACACATATATATTCAGTTCTTACACATATATATTCAGTTCTTACGCATATGTATTCAGTTCTTACTCATATATTCAGTTCTTATGCATATATATTCAGTTCTTACGCATATATATTCAGTTCTTACGCATATATATTCAGTTCTTACACATATATATTCCATTCTTACGCATATATATTCAGTTCTTACACATATATATTCCGTTCTTACGCATATATATTCCGTTCTTACGCATATATATTCCGTTCTTACGCATATATATTCCGTTCTAACGCATATAAATTCCGTTCTTATGCATATATATTCAGTTCTTACACATATATAATCCATTCTTACGCATATATATTCCGTTCTTACACATATATATTCAGTTCTTACACATATATATTCCGTTCTTACGCATATATATTCCGTTCTTACGCATATATATTCCGTTCCTACGCATATATATTCCGTTCTTACGCATATATATTCAGTTCTTACACATATATATTCAGTCCTTACACATATATATTCAGTTCTTACACATATATATTCAATTCTTACGCATATATATTCAGTTCTTACGCATATATATTCCGTTCTTACGGATATATATTCCGTTCTTACGCATATATATTCAGTTCTTACGCATATATATTCCGTTCTAACGCATATAAATTCCGTTCTTACGCATATATATTCAGTTCTTACACATATATAATCCATTCTTACGCATATATATTCCGTTCTTACACATATATATTCAGTTCTTACACATATATATTCCGTTCTTACGCATATATATTCCGTTCTTACGCATATATATTCCGTTCCTACGCATATATATTCCGTTCTTACGCATATATATTCAGTTCTTACACATATATATTCAGTCCTTACACATATATATTCAGTTCTTACACATATATATTCAATTCTTACGCATATATATTCAGTTCTTACGCATATATATTCCGTTCTTACGGATATATATTCCGTTCTTACGCATATATATTCAGTTCTTACGCATATATATTCAGTTCTTACTCATATATATTCAGTTCTTACACATATATATTCAGTTCTTACACATGTATATTCAGTTCTTACACATATATATTCAGTTCTTACACATATATATTCAGTTCTTACACATATATATTCAGTTCTTACGCATATATATTCCGTTCTTACGCATATATATTCCGTTCTTGCGCATATATATTCCGTTCTTACGCATATATATTCAGTTCTTAGGCATATATATTCCATTCTTATGCATATATATTCAGTTCTTACACATATATATTCCGTTCTTACACATATATATTCAGATCTTACACATATATATTCAGTTCTTACACATATATATTCAGTTCTTACACATATATATTCAGTTCTTACACATACATATTCAGTTCTTACAAATATATATTCCGTTCTTACTCATATATATTCAGTTCTTACTCATATATTCAGTTCTTACGCATATTTATTCAGTTCTTACACATATATATTCAGTTCTTACGCATATATATTCAGTTCTTACACATATATACTCAGTTCTTACGCATATATATTCCGTTCTTACGCATATATTTTCAGTTCTTAGGCATATATATTCCGTTCTTACGCATATATATTCAGTTCTTACACATATATATTCCGTTATTACGCATATATATTCCGTTCTTACGCATATATATTCCGTTCTTACACATATATATTCAGATCTTACACATATATATTCAGTTCTTACACATATATATTCAGTTCCTACGCATATATATTCCGTTCTTACGCATATATATTCCGTCCTTACGCATATATATTCAGTTCTTAGGCATATATATTCCGTTCTTATGCATATATATTCACTTCTTACACATATATATTCCTTTCTTACACATATATTCAGTTCTTACACATATATATTCAGTTCTTACACATATATATTCAGTTCTTACACATATATATTCAGTTCTTACACATATATATTCAGTTCTTACAAATATATATTCAGTTCTTACACATATATATTCAATTATTACGCATATATATTCAGTTCTTACACATATATACTCAGTTCTTACGCATATATATTCTGTTCATACAAATATATATTCAGTTCTTACGCATATATATTCAGCTCTTACACATATATATTCAGTTCTTACACATATATATTCAGTTCTTACACATATATATTCAGTTCTTACACTTATATATTCCGTTCTTACGCATATATATTCCGTTCTTACGCATATATATTCAGTTCTTACACATATATTTAGTTCTTACACATATATATTCAGTTCTTACACGTACATATTCCATTTTTACGCATATATATTCCGTTCTTACGCATATATATTCAGTTCTGAGGCATATATATTCCGATCTTACGCATATATATTCAGTTCTTACACATATATATTCAGTTCTTACACATATATTCAGTTCTTACACATATATATTCAGTTCTTACACATATATATTCAGTTCTTACGCATATATATTCAGTTCATACACATATATTTTCAGTTCTAAAGCATATATATTCAGTTCTTACACATATATTTTCAGTTCTTACACATATATTCCGTTCTTACGCATATATATTCAGTTCTTACACATATATATTCAGTTCTTACACATATATATTCAGTACTTACGCATATATATTCCGTTCTTACGCATATATATTCAGTTCTTACTCATATATATTCAGTTCTTACACATATATATTCAGTTCTTACACATGTATATTCAGTTCTTACACATATATATTCAATTCTTACGCATATATATTCAGTTCTTACACATATATACTCAGTTCTTACGCATATATATTCTGTTCTTACACATTTATATTCAGTTCTTACGCATATATATTCAGCTCTTACACATATATATTCAGTTCTTACACATATATACTCCGTTCTTACGCATATATTTTCCGTTATTACGCATATATATTCCGTTCTTACGCATATATATTCAGTTCTTACACATATATATTCAGTTCTTACACATATATATTCAGTACTTACACATATATATTCCGTTCTTACGCATATATATTCCGTTCTTACGCATATATATTCCGTTCTTACACATATATATTCCTTTTTTACACATATATATTCAGTTCTTACACATATATATTCAGTTCTTACACATATATATTCAGTTCTTACACATATATATTCAGTTCTTACGCATATATATTCCGTTCTTACGCATATATTCCGTTCTTACGCATATATATTCCGTTCTTACGCATAGATATTCCGTTCTTACGCATATATATTCCGTTCTTACGCATATATATTCAGTTCTTACACATATATATTCAGTCCTTACACATATATATTCAGTTCTTACACATATATATTCCATTCTTACGCATATATATTCAGTTCTTACACATATATATTCCGTTCTTACGCATATATATTCCGTTCTTACGCATATATATTCCGTTCTTACGCATATATATTCCGTTCTTACGCATATATATTCAGTTCTTACGCATATATATTCCGTTCTTACGCATATATATTCCGCTCTTACGCATATATATTCCGTCCTTACGCATATATATTCAGTTCTTAGGCATATATATTCCGTGTTCTTATGCATATATATTCAGTTCTTACACATATATATTCCTTTCTTACAAATATATTCAGTTCTTACACATATATATTCAGTTCTTACACATATATATTCAGTTCTTACGCATATATATTCCGTTCTTACAAATATATATTCAGTTCTTACACATATATATTCAATTCTTACGCATATATATTCAGTTCTTACACATAAATACTCAGTTCTTACGCATATATATTCTGTTCTTACACATATATATTCCGTTCTTACACATATATATTCAGTTCTTACACATATATATTCAGTTCTTACACATATATATTCAGTTCTTACACATACATATTCCAATCTTACGCATATATATTCCGTTCTTACGCATATATATTCAGTTCTTAGGCATATATATTCCGTTATTACGCATATATATTCAGTTCTTACACATATATATTCAGTTCTTACACATATATTCGGTTCTTACGCATATATATTCAGTTCTTACACATATATATTCAGTTCTTACACATATATATTCAGTTCTAACACATATATATTCAGTTCTTACACATATATATTCAGTTCTTACACATATATATTCAGTTCTTACAAATATATATTAAGTTCTTACACATATATATTCAATTCTTACGCATATATATTCAGTTCTTACACATATATACTCAGTTCTTACGCATATATATTCCGTTCTTACGCATATATTTTCAGTTCTTAGGCATATATATTCCGTTCTTACGCATATATATTCAGTTCTTACACATATATATTCCGTTCTTACGCATATATATTCAGTTCTTACACATATATATTCAGTTCTTACACATATATTCAGTTCTTACACATATATATTCAGTTCTTACACATATATATTCAGTTCTTACATATATATATTCAGTTCATACACATATAGTTTCAGTTCTAACGCATATATATTCAGTTCTTACACATATATATTCAGTTCTTACACATATATTCCGTTCTTACGCATATATATTCAGTTCTTACACATATATATTCACTTCTTACAAATAGATATTCAGTTCTTACACATATATATTCAGTACTTACACATATATATTCCGTTCTTACGCATATATATTTCGTTCTTACGCATATATATTCCATTCTTACGCATATATATTCCTTTTTTACACATATATATTCAGTTCTTACACATATATATTCCGTTCTTACACATATATATTCAGTTCTTACACATATATATTCAGTTCTTATGCATATATATTCAGTTCTTACTCATATATTCAGTTCTTATGCATATATATTCAGTTCTTACGCATATATATTCAGTTCTTACGCATATATATTCAGTTCTTACGCATATATATTCCGTTCTTACGCATATATATTTCGTTCTTACGCATATATATTCCGTTCTTACGCATATATATTCCGTTCTTACGCATATATATTCCGTTATTACGCATATATATTCCGTTCTTACGCATATATATTCAGTTCTTACACATATATATTCAGTTCTTACACATATATATTCAGTTCTTACACATATATATATTCCGTTCTCACGCATATGTATTCATTTCTCAGACATATATATTCAGTTCTTACACATATATATTCAGTTCTTACACATATATATTCAGTTCTTACACATATATATTCAGTTCTTACACATATATAATCCATTCTTACGCATATATATTCCTTTCTTACACACATATATTCAGTTCTTACACATATATATTCAGTCCTTACACATATATATTCAGTTCTTACACATATATATATTCCATTCTTACGCATATATATTCAGTTCTTACACATATATATTCCGTTTTTACGCATATATATTCCGCTCTTACGCATATATATTCCGTTCTTACGCATATATATTCCGTTCTTACGCATATAAATTCCGTTCTTACGCATATATATTCAGTTCT
>JAWPHD010022215.1:0-25845 GCA_037043455.1 Cyrtodaria siliqua
TATTTGGAACGCTTTAGTTACAGTTAAGTAGTAATGATGACGACGTTCATTATTTACCTTTCACGGTTGAAATTCCATTATTTCGACATAATGAGGGCAACAACTCTGCAATGCATGTGTCAGTTGTGAGTATTGTCACGTGTCTGAGATCTTACGAAAACAAACCTTCACATGAAAGTTGATAAAAATCAGAAGTTGGCTAGGAAATTTTCTACATTTTCTAAGAATTTTATTTTTAAAGCACAGTTTTATTTTATTACACCATTGTTTGGTTTTCTGCATCCTATTAGATATAGATATAATGTAGGATATACGAATTTTAAGTAAAACATTAAATTTCAACCTTTTTCTTTTCCATATATTTTTCGTTATTTGTGGCCATTTTATTTATCAAGAAAGTAGTCTCTATCATCCAGACACACTCAAGCTGACTGCGAGCGCTAGCGAGCGTCTGGACTCACTGTTCTTTAAAAATGTTGACCGATAGACGGCGCCAACCGTCAAAACTGACTGCGACGTGACGTCATTTTGATTGCAACATCAAAGTGCACGTTGAATTACGCGCAACATTAGTTCCAATGGGATGTGTGTACTTCCTTATTAAATATACAATAAACTTCGTTTTATTGTAGTTTCTCTAAAAACATAATATAATCTTACAAAATGATGTTTAAAATTTAATTTTTGGCATTAATCGTGTGTTTGGAGTAATTTTATAGCACAACATTGCGCGTAACGTCACGTATTTTTTGACGCCGTCGTGACGTAGGTGGTGATTCCCACGGATTTCCATAACAAACTGAAGTTGACCAATCAGAGGCCGGTGATTTTTTTTTGTACACACCTCGTTTTGATGTCAAAATTTTTAAAGAACAGTGAGTCCAGACCATCGTTTGGACTTCTTTGAGAGAAGTCTCGCGAGAGGTCTGGATGATCGAGACTATCAAGAAAGTAGTGGGTATGGGTAGTCTCTATCATCCAGACACACTCAAGCTGACTGCGAGCGCTAGCGAGCGTCTGGACTCACTGTTCTTTAAAAAATTTGACCGATAGACGGCGCCAACCGTCAAAACTGACTGCGACGTGACGTCATTTTGATTGCAACATCAAAGTGCACGTTGAATTACGCGCAACATTAGTTCCAATGGGATGTGTGTACGTCCGTATTAAATACACAATAAACTTCGTTTTATTGTAGTTTCTCTGAAAACATAATATAATCTTACCAAATGAGGTTTAAAATTTAATTTTTAGCATTAATCGTGATCCGCTGACTATGTTTAGAGTAATTTTATTGCACAACATTGCGCGTAACGTCACGTATTTTTTGACGCCGTCGTGACGTAGGGGGTGATTCCCACGGATTTCCGTAACAAACTGAAGTTGACCAATCAGAGGCCGGTGATTTTTTTTTGTACACACCTCGTTTTGATGTCAAAATTTTTAAAGAAGCTTTACTCCAGACCATCGTTTGGACTTCTTTGAGAGAAGTCTCGCGAGAGGTCTGGATGATCGAGACTAGGGTATGGGTAATTCTGAGCAGAAATTATCCTTTCGTTATAGAACAATTACGACAAGATATTTAAAATAAATATACTAGTCAAAAGTCCTAAGAACCCACGTAAGAATATGTCAATAATATTCTCTTTGTTGTATGCATGTTAAGCTTGATACTGCTGAACTGCAAAATAACGAGTTTAAATCGTCTGCTCTTATTGCATAAACACATATTAAAGTTTTGAAGTCGACGTTTTTAACTTGACATATATTATAACACTTATACAACTGGATACTTAGGAATTTGTTAAGTACTTTGAATTTGTGCATCTTTCAGTTTTCTTTATTCTAAAATTTACCAAATAAAATTAGTTTAACTTCATGTTTTAATAGCATTACAAGTAAAAATGCGTTTGCAAAAGAAATTTTCAGAATATTTCATGTTAACGCTGAATTACAGTTACTTGAATGTCAAACGATATTTAATTAAAAGAAAGGTAATTTAGCATTATTCTTTTTTCATTTTATTGTAGACGGAACCTCTGCATTAGATGGGTCAAACTTTCATTTTTTTTAATATTATGTCCTACCAGTTTTAAGAAGTTTACAACCGTTCTCGATTGAGCATGGAAATACTTCGCATGTGTCAATTGATGTCAGGCGCACCAGACATGTAAGCAATCGATGACGTCGTCCAATGAAATGGAAGTACATAGTGAACTGAACTGTGTTGACACCTCCCACTAGCCCCGTCAGCAAGATTCACATGACGAAAATAGTTTTCATTACACGGAGTATTGGTAGATCCAAGATATGAAATTAGGAGGGGCTGAACTTCTTTGTTAGTTGAGAACCCAACTTCTCAGAGTTGACAATCAAAATTGACCTGGTGTTAGTCAAATATGAGTAGAAACATGATTACACACTGCAATGCAAAATTAGCTCCCATCTCCCCATAACAAAACAAACTTGTTTTTCGAATAATTACAAAAACAAATATTCAAGATATATGTCAGTAATTTCAATGTACTTACTAAAATAAATGTTACGATTTACTTTTACTTAAAATATACTTTTCGCCTGTTATAACTTCAGTTTTCTTTAACTATTCCCACGCTATAAAAACGTGTGCACGTTTCTTATTTAAAAATTTAATTTTAAGCTATTTGCCAATTGTTCTCAAGTCCAATTTAATAGGAATATGCTGAAACTACAGAAAATGTACGAAATAAAAAACGCCTGTGGTCGACCCCTAATAAATAAAGCATGGCAGAAATAAAGCTCTCTGCATGGGTAGATCGACGGTGACAACTGCTCATTATATATTCACACTCTGTTTACAATCAGCGAGGAATGGGGCGGAGTTACATACGATGACATTGCGTCAGTATGAGTGTAATTGACATGTCGCCAGTACTTAGATATCTCCGCCCTTTTGTTGATGTCGGAGTTTATTGACAATAGGTTATATTATAACATCGTTGCAAGTGCTTTATTATACAGTGACACGTGCTGTTGTTTGTCGGAGGTATCGTGTCAACCTCCCCGTAGCGCAGGGATATTGTAGCCACTAATCCCTGCCACCACACAAATCTCGTGATGATAGATAAGGCCATGTGATTACAAAAAATGGCGATGCACTACGTAATGCTTGGTACAGCAAACTCTAACCAACAGGCAATTGACAATAACATCGATCATCACCTTCGAGAAGATGTTGAAAACATTCAACCTGGTTTGGCTTGGGTGTAGGCTAATCTCTTCATTAAATTTACGCACAGCTTCTGTAATGTTCTCAACGGAATACATGTTTGTTTACAAGTACTGTTACTTAGTAACCGGTGTGCATGTTCGCTAAAATTGATACTTTTTTATATAAATAAATTATTGTTGTACCCTGATACCGTTTTTCACACTATTTCCCTATATTATGAACAAAGCAAGTTGAAATATTGGCCTAATCAATATTTAACCAAAAAATTAAACTTGTGTGGTGGCAGTGATTACTGTAACAGAACGGGGAAGTAACCACTGCGGGGAGTTTGGTATCGTATTGGTTTGATTGGTTGAAATGGATAAATGATGAACAGCTGGCGACATGTTAATTCCATGCTCAATCGTGAATGCCTGTATATCTTTAAGCGGACTTTGATTCATAATATTTGTTTTATCAGCACATTTCATGTTTTCATATAAAGGGAAGGTATCTCCCAAAAGATGTAACAATTTAAACAAAAAATAAATAGTTCACAAACTATTGCTCAAAACGCAATTCTTATCACACCTATTCTAAAATTCATTATACTAAGAAAATTACTTACAATACAAAAGTAATTAGAAATTTTGTCCAGTATATACTGATACTGTATAATGATTATCATATGTTTATTCTCTTACCGCTGCTTCAGTTGCTGGCTATCCGCTGTGCGTTTCTGTGAAAAAGTTTGTTAACCAAGCAATATCAATTAATGAGCAGAATTGTACCAACAAGCATAGATTTATATGTGCAGATGGAACGAGACTTACTGGTAAGTAAATTAAGGAGCTAATATTTGCAACAACAAAAATGGTTTAGTATTTTGAAACGTTTTAGGAAAATAACAGATAGCCTTTAAGTTAACAATATGTTGTGTGTATTTATCTTATTAGCATACGTGTCCGAAATATTTAAGGTATGTTCTTATCAAATTGCATCCATTTCGTATGTATGTCTCGGATATAAGCTTTAGTGTATAATTTATGAAGTATTTTGGATGCCTGGTGTGTGAGAGAGAGAGAGAGAGAGAGAGAGAGAGAGAGCGAAGACGTGTGGTGGATGGAGGCTTGGGTATACCCACGTTAATTTGATGAATGGTGTGTGAATTGTTGTTTAACTTCGCATTAGGTCATTAAGCTAACGAAGAATAACGAGAAAAAAATCATAAAAAATATAAAAATAAATGAAAACTCCGAAATTTATTAACCCTTTATTTAAATAAATGCAAGCAGATTTAGACAAAATGATACTGCATTAATAAATTGAGGTGTCAATTGCAATGTTTGATAACTACTTTGAGATTGCCATATGTCCCTTTAATTTTCTCCCAGGGTGCATGTCTCATCCTCACTGTTTGTTTCTATCTTTAAATTTCTTTCTTTTCACTCACTCACTTTTATTAATGGGCATTTGTTCACTCCCGACCTCCTAAACGTCATGATGTATACGAGTAGAGATTAACGATGCATATCATGGACATTCGATTCAGTTTAAAGAACCATACATTTACAGATGCATTTATACATTTATAACCGTATTAAAAGAAAATGCCGAGGATTATAATACTGGACAACTGAGACCAATCTTTAGTACACTTCAATATGCTTATAGTTTGAGATTGTCCGGAACAAGCTTAAATTAAAAGACATCAGAAGAAGCGTGAGATTACCTTCATTAAGCCAGACTTTATCTCCATAGGGGCATTGGTATGCCCGCCATGACGTGAAGCAGACATACAGTGTTACCCGTCCATCCGTACGGTCGGTTTACATTCAAATGTTTTGTTGACCCCATTTGTCAGACATCGGAAGCTTACAACGTTCATACTTCACGCATGTATACATCTATACAACGGCATTATGTTGCTAACAAAAGTAGATCAATATAAATGACCTTAATCTACTGTTCGCATTTCCTTAATTTACATTGCAGTCTTATTTTATGTGACACACAGCGCTAATGTTTGGCATCCGTGTCCTAAGGACACATTTTCTAGTTCTAATGCGGCTGTGCATGTTTTTCAGCTGCCGACGGCAGCTAATCCTCATCTGTCTATGGTTAACAGACTGTGACTCGTGTAGTTGGCGATAACCATACTTCACAACTTGAATTCCAAGAGAACTCGTCTAAAAAACTTGAATGATATAAACTACTTTGTCCTGTTACGGCCATCTTACCATCGCATCTTACCATAAACCTAGGTCGATGTTCGAAGATGCGATGGTCGATTGTAAGATGCGATGGTAAGATGCGATGGTCGATGGTAAGATGCGATGGTAAGATGGTCCTAGCAGGACACCGTAATAAACACATATTTTGGAACGTTCAAAGGTTACTGTTTCGCCTGTGGATTTGACGTTTTCGAGATTAGTCTACTCAGTGTAGAATGCGAGCAATGTTTCCAGGATCTTTATGCGTTCGGGATGTGTACGGAGCAATTGAATGAATTCGCAAGTACCGGATGGAATAAGAGCAACTCTTTAAACGTATTTTCATGGATGAAGATCCATGAAATTTATTGAATCCATGTACAGATAACGACAACGTTTAGCGTTATATCTGTTTTATTTATAATGCCAAACAGAAGCGAAAAAGAAGGAAATCAGATTGTCCACACTGACACTTAACATGATTTTTTCTTTTTTATCGATCTGCATTTGAATGATTATATCAGAAAATTAAATTTTAATGAAGGCTGTCAAGCCGAAACGTTAAAAAGTCTGTGTTGTTATTGTTTTTAACTATCATTAAATATTATATCAATAAGACCTTGGCCAAGTTTCACCGTGAACACTATTGACGCATCCATTGCGTAGTTATTGCTTTTGATAAAAACAACACCACTTATTTCAGCTTGATAACTCTCATATTTCATTAATTATACCAGGACTTTATATGACATCCCAAATTTTGTCCCAGACTATACAAACAACTGTTTGCAACAGGCCCACAGTCATGTTTATTTACTTATCGGCAGCCTTTTTACGCTTGCGTAAAACCTTGCTTTATAAGTGCCATCTATTACGAGTTTATTTATGGACAGTTCAAGTAGTTTACACACTAAAGCGTACAATTTATTTCAACGAATGACTATACTACATAACAGTGAAAACGTAATCTCACATCCCCGCCCCCCTCCCCTCACTCCCCTAGCTCTATTGCACTGGGCATTTTTACGAGCATAAAATCGGTTTTAAGTCTTATCGGAAGGAATGGTCTGTTGTGAAATTCTTTTCAAGTATTTCGAGAATTAATCCAAATTCGGTCCTGTCTGGGATAGAACGCTCGATCCCTGGCTCGTTCTCGATCCCTGGCTTACTAAACCGAGGTGCTAACCTTTACATCACGGCGACAACTTCAGCGTCCTCTTTGGTTTAATCGACGTTTCCGACCGGATGCGAAAACATATTTGGTATTACGTCATCTGGCGGACATTTCTCACGGGCCATTGCACCTTTAAGTAAAGTTCTGCAGCCTTGGAGTACACACATATAACTGTATTGCGCATAATAGATCCGTTTGTTCGGCAATTAACGTCTGTTCTGATTATAGAACATTAACGTCTGTTCTGATTATAGAACTGTCCATAAATTATGCCTATCTAAAAAAGAGTATAACTTATCACCACCCCATAACTGAGCATGAAACAATTACTTACAACATCGATAAAGTTTACATTTTTAATTCGCTTGAAGAACCGTTGTATGGTTGAGTGATGGATTGAAAGATGTGGCTTAGTGCATGAACTTTCGTCCCTCAGGTTTTCTGGTCGTATCCTAGATTGGGCTACTCTTTGGATGCAACAGTGCAATTCTGGATACATCCTGAGGTGTTTGTAATTATGTAAAAAGATATATATATATTTACAACAAAATATTATTCAAAATTTCAATACAGTTAACCCTATAATGAGGTCACGTTTTTGATGGTTTAACGTCACATGACTGAATTTGCGACGAATTATGCATCATTTAATAGTTACAAATAAACGCCAACCAATCGGATTGCAGGATTTTTGAATGTGTCATTACAATCAATGTTTAGTTAAAGGGAATTTAAACTAATGATGATGATGATGATGATGATGATGATAATATAGGTGCCTTCTATCAAACATAAAATATATGTATCTGTATTGTTTCTTCACTTATTCTCTCTAATGCGTTTTAGTTTGTAAAGCATGACTATAAAACTGTGTATCACGCATGTAGTTGAACAAAGGTACAACACGTACCCAAGTTTACGTTTAGTTTGTTCTGTTAGTTTATCATGTATATACAGTAAGATTTGCACACGTGATTTTGACTTTGAGTAACTATATGTTCGCTAAGTGTCCTCAGTAGGACATTGAATACTTGAAAATAAAATCTTCAATAGCTGTATACACCATGTTGTAATACCCATGCCTGACAGTACGTTCAGTACTTTGCTTATTTAATTGAATTATCTTGGAACCAATACGTGGTATATGTCTCTAGGGCTTATTCTGCGCAACGTTTAAGAACATTAGGTATAAAAGTCGAAAAGGAAATATAGCTTTCACAGAACACAGACAACCAAAACACGCATTAAAACAAACAACAACAACTTAAAACGTTAATTAAACACAAACGTGTTCACAATAGGGTAACCAACTTTGAAAATTGGCAAAAATACCGAAGGGGGTTTAAATCAGATTCTAAAGGTGTCATCCCAATAAAGCGGGACCGTGTAAATAAAGAAATCCCCGCCAGGCTATATTCTCTAACAGACACGGCAGCATATATAGGCAATATACGAGTGTATAACAAACAGATGATCAGGTATATATGAATATAAAAACAAAAGCATAGAACACCACAATGCAAGAACACAATGACTTGGCAGAGGCCAGAGCAACAAGAGAACAAACCACATCTCTTGTAGGAGAAAGCGTCAGTTAATATGTTTTCTTTTCAATATTCTAAATAATTATAAATATTTTACAATATTCTCAATAAAAACATGCGTCAGCTATTGTCTTTCATTATTTGTGTTCGTTGCTTCTGAGGGAACTTTCACTTCGTATTTATAGGTTTCCATGATGAAAAGCAAGTTCCCAAATTACTAATAGGTGCTGTGTGTGGAGGGGTCGCCTCTTTAATGATACTTGTAATAGTGATCATAGTCATTCGTAAACGGTAAGTGGTTATACATAATATTTTGAACTATTATCTGGAACGTTTATTTAAATATTTCACATGGGTTTCAACGTTTTGTTTGATGAATCTTAATGATAATGAATACCCATGGTATTCAATCATTTAAAAGATCAAAACGTAAAAAGAACTAAGATAAAGAAATTATAAAAAACTTACATATTAAAAATGTAACATTTCATTTAAAATCTAGAAAATATATGAATATCAGTAATACAATTAACGTTTTACTTTATTTTCCACAAAAGTAGTACTAACATTATGGGAGAATGTACATATGTTGTTTCGTGTAGAAATAGATCCACAGTAATATAATACATATTTAGACAAGATAAATAACTCCACAGTAATATAATACATATTTAGACAAGATAAATAGCTCCACAGTAATATAATACATATTTAGACAAGATAAATAGCTCCACAGTAATATAATACATATTTAGACAAGATAAATAGCTCCACAGTAATATAATACATATTTAGACAAGATAAATAGCTCCACAGTAATATAACACATATTTAGACAAGATAATTAGCTCCACAGTAATATAATACATATTTAGACAAGATAAATAGCTCCACAGTAATATAATACATATTTAGACAAGATAAATAGCTCCACAGTAATATAATACATATTTAGACAAGATAAATAGCTCCACAGTAATATAATACATATTTAGACAAGATAAATAGCTCCACAGTAATATAACACATATTTAGACAAGATAATTAGCTCCACAGTAATATAATACATATTTAGACAAGATAAATAGCTCCACAGTAATATAACACATATTTAGACAAGATAATTAGCTCCACAGTAATATAATACATATTTAGACAAGATAATTAACTCCACAGTAATATAATACATATTTAGACAAGATAAATAGCTCCACAGTAATATAATACATATTTAGACAAGATAAATAGCTCCACAGTAATATAATACATATTTAGACAAGATAAATAGCTCCACAGTAATATAACACATATTTAGACAAGATAATTAGCTCCACAGTAATATAATACATATTTAGACAAGATAAATAGCTCCACAGTAATATAACACATATTTAGACAAGATAATTAGCTCCACAGTAATATAATACATATTTAGACAAGATAATTAACTCCACAGTAATATAATACATATTTAGACAAGATAAATAGCTCCACAGTAATATAATACATATTTAGACAAGATAAATAGCTCCACAGTAATATAACACATATTTAGACAAGATAATTAGCTCCACAGTAATATAATACATATTTAGACAAGATAAATAGCTCCACAGTAATATAATACATATTTAGACAAGATAATTAGCTCCACAGTAATATAATACATATTTAGACAAGATAAATAGCTCCACAGTAATATAATACATATTTAGACAAGATAAATAGCTCCACAGTAATATAATACATATTTAGACAAGATAAATAACTCCACAGTAATATAATACATATTTAGACAAGATAAATAGCTCCACAGTAATATAATACATATTTAGACAAGATAATTAACTCCACAGTAATATAATACATATTTAGACAAGATAATTAACTCCACAGTAATATAATACATATTTAGACAAGATAAATAGCTCCACAGTAATATAATACATATTTAGACAAGATAATTAACTCCACAGTAATATAATACATATTTAGACAAGATAAATAACTCCACAGATATATAACACTTATTTAGACAAGATAAAGCATTACAAAAACATTACACAAACAATCTCTGTATATTATGTGGTCGTTTACGTCTTAGCATGATGTTTTGAAAGACCTTAACAATGGTCATAATATGTGTGTGCGTCTAAGGACATATACATGTCAATCAAATCAGCCTCTATTTGTTTTGCTTATTTTCTTACAAAGAAACACAATCATATTGAATTTTAAAGTATGTATAACATGGTTCCAATGCCTTGGACTTTAAACGGATGTAAAAGTATGTTTGGTGTAAACTTCTGTTAAAATATACATACACATGTGTATATAATGTTAAGAACCCCCAACTTAATAAGTTGGACAAACTTCGAACGTTTGTCCCTAGATCATCAACAGGCAAATTTACAACAGACGTACATAGTTTCTATACCTACTGACGACGTGGAATATATACTGAGGGAAAACAATTTCAGCAAGTTTTTGTTGCACCCTGGAAATAATATATTTTTGGTTATAAAATCAAGAAACTACTGCCATAGACACACTGTTTTATTAAACACACATCAATAACAGTCGAACAGCTTAATGACGTAACGAATAAATGAACGTAAGGGTCAAGCCCGTAAAGTCCCAAAATGTCAGTATATCTTGTATACAGTATTATTTCCTCTAAAAAACTTGCTAAACTTGTTTCCCTCATTATATATAAAACTGACATATTTTCAGAATCCCAACTCTATAGACTCAATATATTAAACGGCTTACAATTTATCAAGCAATATCAAACCCCAAAACAGGAGCGTCGAATTACCAACTCATAATTCATTTTACGCAGATTCAATCACTGGTATTTTAAGAAACCCGTAAGTAAACCTATACATTTAATCGGCACACATACATTATTATATGACCTGAATACTTGGTAAGAGTTTTGATATAGGTTTTGTAAAATAATGTGCCGTTACTTGGCGGGTTAGTTTCTTTATTTGAACATTCCTTACGGCTTTTATTAGTCCGTATGAAGTAATTGCGTATCTTATTTTACTGATCATATAATCTAAATACTTTTGATGTATGATACTAAATTTCATAAATATCTGTATTTACTCCTTTTAGTCTTTTGCTTTGCATATTTCGATCCATTTCATGATGGCTTGGCCTTACAGGCTGGAATTGCATAGTTACTAAATGTGTAGTTGCCTAGGGTTCTGTATGTGAGGAAGCTATCCAGTTGGCTTCCGGAACGTCGGTGGTTGGATCCAGGTGCCCGCCAGTGCACGAAAATTGCCCGGAGGGGCATCTAGGGTGTTCCTCCACCAGTGGAACCCGGAAAGTCACCACATGACCTTAGCTGTTGGTGCGACTATAAAATCCAATTTAATTCATTGCTCTAATATCTTCTAACATTTTTGGAATCAATAGAAATATTGCTCTAAGATTTCTTTTAACATATTTGGAATAAACTAGAATATTGCTCTACTATTTCTTTATTTAACTAGAAATGTGTCCGCGGGACACAGAAGCCCCCACTGAAAAGCCAAAAAGAAGACGATCATCTTGACATGAATATTAGTAATCATGTAAACGTTTAAAATAGCAATCCACTTACATGATTTTAATAACAAAAGACCATTATTCATTAAGAACCAGCTTTTCACAAACAATCTAAGATGTTCATTTGGGTACTTTTGTTCTAATGAACATTTGATTTAATCTATAATTACACTATTTTTGTCGACAAAGGTAAATTTCAACGGACCATAAGGCACGTGATTGTAATGGCTATGTAACGGTGCTACCTTATCACCATGTGACGTTTTAAAATAATCCACTTACTTATTTAGAATGAGTTAGAAAACAAAGATACAGTTTTGTAAAATGAGATAAGTTAATATTTTACTTAAACATTAGACCAAAATCATATCAGAATCTTGGCATTATACTCAATCGTCATGTGGCGTCTGCGTGGCCGAATGGTTAACGACCCTTCGTCTCTCACCGCTGCGGGTTCGAATCCCACTATGAGCTCGACTTGTAAGTGGGGAAGTGTCGATTCTTACGGATAGCGGGAGGTGTTCACTACTGATGAGTAAGAAATTACACATAGTTGTACATGGGAATTTTGCATGGGCGTTTTATGTGAGGTACAATAAAATTGTTTGACTACTCTTGTCTGAAGCCACAATGTTATGCTTTGTCGTTCTATATTGATACGTGCTTATACTTTGTCGTTCTATATTGATACGTGCAGTATCGTGGACGAGTCTGTACCCCACTATGAAGACCATCAAATGCCACAGAGACAACAAGACGACGAGCACCAATATGATCAAATTCAAAGTACGTACATGTATATACCTCTTTCGAAGTACAATTATACACTTACACGATTTTTTATTTTTTGCTATGAACAATTGAGATAAACATGTACATAAACAATTTCACAGAACGGTATTCCAAAACAAGTTTTCATATTTGAAGGCAGACATAATTAAACAGAATCGTTTCAGAGTACTTGCCATTAACCTTAATGCGCATCACATGAATATCATCAATTGCAATATATTGATCTTCTCCGTAATATATATGTAGCGATTGTTACTTGTTTGCATCACTAAAATAGGTAATAGACAAAATATGGTCTCGTCTCGTTGATGGGCTACGGCATCTCGATGTTTAAATCAACCAACGAGATGAGACCATACTCTGTTTGTTTTGTAGCATGTCCATTTCATCTGGCTGTCATACTCTAACTGAACTGACAATATGTAATGGTTATTGTACGCCAAGTTATTCTGAGATGTGTTATTTTTAGTAAAATTATTTACACCTAGCAAACATGCTATTTTTAACAAAATTATTTACACCTAGCAAACATGCAACACACAAAATTGTTCTTTCCACAGATAGACCAGCGGTAGATGCAATTCATCTGTATGACATAGCATCCTAATATGCATTGTTGCATTCTTGTACAAGAACTGTAAACCCACCGAAGAAACTAAACAGAAGAAGAAGCTTTTATGCCCTCGCCATTGTCTTAAATATTCAAACATAATTATGTTTTCATAATAATTTTAAGATTTTTTCTCTATGTTTCCTTTTCCCATTTAACAAATTATTAGTCATTATCATGAAAAGAAAGTGGCGTGATCAAGCCGAATTTACGCCATAAAAATCATGAAATGTGGTCCGAGTGGTTATATCACCGAATAGTTTAAAATTGTTTTATATTGTTGTATAAGTTTCAAAGTCTAGTTCAAAGATCCACGTGACCCACTGGCATGTTGAGGTAATTCGCTTGCTCCGTGTATGTACAAACTGTATTGTTTTTATTTTAAATTCAAGACTGAGCCACTAGCTTGAGAATAATGGAAAAGCCGTCGATGAGCAATGTTTCTTTGTTCAAAAAATGAGAATTGTCTTTAACAAATAGTATTGAAAGAAGAAGCAAACGCAAAATAATCAACATTCTGCTGTTTTGTAGATTTAAACAAAACATTTGATTTTGTTAATAGAAATTGATTATCGAACAAATTAACAAATTCTGGTATTAACGGTAAAATGCTAAGGACAGTTAAGTCTCTTCACCATACCGTTTCCTCCCGTGTTGGAGTGAATGCTTTTACAACATAACAGTTTAATGTTAAACTTCGTTTCAGACCATTGTGAACACGTCTTTTTAACCTATTCATCAATGATTTGGCTGTAGAATTCAAGCCTCGTGTAATGGAATATATGTAGGTGATAACGAATAGCGTTATATCTTACTATATGCTGATGATGTCGTTCTACTGGCTGTGTGGGTTGCTGATTTACAAAATATGCTTAATGTTTGGTGTGAGAAAAAAATGGTATAGTTGTTCGTTTTAGATCTAAATGTGGAAGTCGTACACAATTATATTTAAATATGGACCAAACATTAGTGATATTACTGATAGATATATGTATTTAGTTTTAACATTGCATGAAATATTAGATTGTAAATTAACAGCAAAAATAGTATCACATGCTGGTAGAACAATGGGTCTCTTGATAGCGAAATATAAGTCGTTATGTGGTCTTCCTTATCATGAATATACAGAACTTTATGATTTGATGGTATGACCAGTCGTTGGATGTGGTGTTGCTGTTTGGGCTGATAAAAGTTTTCTTGTATTGATGCTGTGCATAATAGAGAGATGCAATTTTTTCTAAGGGTTGGAAAGTACACACTAAATGCGGCGACTGTCTGTGAAATGGGATGGGCTCCACCAATTGTTGCATCGGCATTTATTGGGCCTGATCGGTCAATATGCATTCTTCTCGAATTAATAAACCGATTTTCACATAGTGTCTGTTTACATCTAACAGTACTTGTAAAACATGGTGTGTTCGGGTTAAAAAGACGTTTAATGATATTAAAATTACCAAAACAAGTTTAGCACAAAGAATCAGTACTTGTATATTTGAAGCCCTTATTGATAGTTGGAAAGATAAAATAAATAGCGATGTATGTGTTACTGGTAGAGCTGGAAACAAAGTCATAAAGTATACATTGTTGAAAAGTGACTTTAAACAGAAAAATATTGCAGTTTAATTATACCGAAGTTACATAGATCTGCATATGTTATATTTGGATGTGGAGTTGCTCCACTTAGAATTGTGACTGGGCAATATGAAGGATTGGCCGAAAATGTTAGATTATGTCCAGAGAGAGAGAGAGAGAGATTTTGTAAAAGTCATGTCGACGATGAATACCATGTATTATGTGCCTGCACATTGTACGATGATATAAGAGAAGATGTATCCACTAAATCTAGGACTATTGATCTAACGTTTGATACACCATCGTTACAAGATACATTTGTGTTACTTTTTATCAGTCCGCTTGTGATTCGAGACCAAAATCTTCTTAAGTAGTTGATCTTATTGGTTACATGTAACATGTTTTATACTTGTATATAATGAAAGGTAATGTTTTCAAATATTTGACAGAATTGTATCAATGATTGAGCAAGTTATGTTAATCAGGCCATACCATATTTAATTTCATGATATAGATTTCTTAAGATATTTTTTAAATTGCGTTTATTAGCTTTACTGGCCAAGGGCCAGCAGAGCTTAAGGGATGGCGAGTTGTCCGTCGTCCATCCGTCGTCTGTTAAATTGTTACATCGTTAAGACGATAGGGCCTTTATTTGTCATCTGATCTTTACCAAACTTTAACAGGTTATTAATATCAATCAAAGCTCGGAATATTTTGAAAACCAGCTAGGTCGGACCAGTAACAACGGAGTTATGGTCCTTGATTTAGTTAAAAATGCTATATTTTGCCTTCATTTTTTATCCGATTTTTACCAAACTTTAACAAATTGTTTATATCAATAAAAGCTCTGACAAGTTTAAAAACCAGCAATAGAGGACAGGAAAACTAGAGTTATGTGCCCTTGAATTTGATAGTGCCTTCATTTTTTTTATCCGATCTTTACCAAACTTTACCAGATTTTTAATGGCAATAAAAGCTCGGATAAGTTCGAAAACCAGCCAGAGCGGATCAGGAACACCGGAGTTATGGCCCTCGATTTAGTTTAAAATGCTGTATTTTGCCTCGTTAAGACGATCGGGCTTTCATTTTTCATCCAATCTTTATCAAACTTTACCAGATTGTTTGTGTCAGAAAAGCTCGGACAAGTTTGAAAACCAATCAGATCGGACCAGTAACAACGGAGTTATGGCCCTTGATTTAGTTAAACATTGTTATATTTTGACTTTTTAAGATGTTAGGGCCTTCATTTTTCATCAGATCTTTACCAATCTTTACCATATTGTTAATATCAATGACAGCTCGGATAAGTTCGAAATCAGCCAGATTGGACCATTTACACCGGAGTTATGGCCTTGATTTTTTGAATATGCTCATATGTCGGCTTCATTAAGACTAAAGTGCCTTCGTTTGGCCGGATTTCAGTGAAACGTTGCAGGGATGATCAGTACCAAGCCTAGTTGTACATATAGTCACAGTGTTCCGGTTGAATGAGTTTGGTGAAGTTATGGCCCTTTAAAGGTGTTAATACACAAACTGTAATCTGGCTAGTTCTCCTGAACCCCTGGCTGAATTTAAACGAAACTTTTTAGGGATGATCAGTTCCTGGTCTAGTTGTGCATATCATCGCCGTGTTCCAGTTGAATGATTGTTGTCAGAGTTATGGCCCTTTAAAGGTTTTGATACACAAACTTAGTCTGGACTCGTTCTCCTGAAGGCCTCGCCGGATTTCAACGAAACTTTGCAGGGATGATCAGCACCAAGACTAGTTGTGCATATCGTGGTCGTGTTCCCGTTTTTCCATATTTTTGAAGGAGTTATGGCCCTTTAAATTTGTTTGATACACAAACATTTTCCGGGCTAGTTCTCATGGCCGGATTTCAACGAAACTTGACAAGGCTGAGTATCAAGCCTAGTTGTGCAAATCATCGCCATATTCCGGTTGAATGATTTTTGGCAGAGTTATAGCCCTTTAAATGTTTTAATACACAAACTTTTTCCAAATTAGTCTCTTATGAACTCCTTGCCGGATTTCAACGAATCTTGGCGGGGATGATCAGTACCAATCATAGTTGCACTTGTCATTGCCATGTTCTGGTTGAATGATTTTTGGCCCTTTTAAGGTTTAATGAACAAACTTTGTCCCAAATAAATGTCCTGATCCCCTGGCCGGATTTCAGAGAATCTTGGCAGGGATGATTAGTACCAAGCCTAGTTGCGCATTTCATTATCGTGCTCCAGTTAATGAATTTTGGCAGAGTTATGATCCATTAACGGTTATAATACACTAACTTTGTACTGACTAATTCTCCCGAACCTCTGGCTGGATTTCAACGAAACTTGGCAGGGATGATCAATACCAAGTCTAAGTTGCATTTAGCATATATGTAAACTTTATCTTTGACAGTAGAGCGTCCGCAGGCCCCCTAGGGCCTCTTGTTGTTGGTTTTATGTTAGTAATACATCTTTCAAAAGTATTATATAATCAAGATTAACATTATTTGTTGTAAATAAGAATAGTATATTAACGAATGTAATATGTATTTGTGTTTTGCAATTTAAACGCATTAATGTATCTCTTACTAACATCTCATTTACTTCCGACTGGAGTTACATATGTACGTTATTACTGTATTATGAAAAACGTATATTTTATGTTGTATGTTTTGCTGAGACGTAAATAAATAAATAAATGAGTGAGTGAGTGAGTGAGTGATAGAGTGAGTGATTGAGTGAGTGAGTGAGTGAGTGAGTGAGTGAGTGAGTGAGCAAGCGTGCCAGTGAGTGAGTGAGTTATTGAGTGAGTGAATGAATGAGTGAGTGAGTGAGTGAGTGAGTGAGTGAGTGAGTGAGTGAGTGAGTGAGTGAGTGAGTTGAGTGAGTGAGTGAGTGAGTGAGTGAGTGAGTGAGTGAGTGAGTGAGAGAGTGAGTGAGTGAGTGAGTGAGTGAGTGAGTGAGTGAGTGAGTGAGTGAGTGAGTGAGTGAGTGAGTGAGTGAGTGAGTGAGTGAGTGAGTGAGTGAGTGAGTGAGTGAGTGAGTGAGTGAGTGAGTGAGTGAGTGAGTGAGTGAGTGAGTGAGTGAGTGAGTGAGTGAGTGAGTGAGTGAGTGAGTGAGTGAGTGAGTGAGTGAGTGAGTGAGTGAGTGAGTGAGTGAGTGAGTGAGTGAGTGAGTGAGTGAGTGAGTGAGTGAGTGAGTGAGTGAGTGAGAATAAATTGATAAATAAACAAATAAACATGGTAAATAAATAAATAAATAAATAAATATATAAATTACATATATTATTGTAATAATAGTATTAAATAACCAATCAGTCTTTGTATGAACGAGAGTGTATGTATATGCACATGCGTGTTCATGTAGTCTTTTTATTAGAATGCTCTTGATGTTATTTTTGCGTTTTCTTGTTTATGTCTCTGTGTAGATTATGTCATTGCTCCAATGGCGCGCCGTCGAATTCATTCTAGCTCTCTATATTAAAACTTTAAGGTGCAACTATTCTGACAATATCCAATGTTCGGTAAGATCATATTACCGTATATTCATCTTTGTAATTATTGTTTGCTTCTGTATGTGTTTTTGATAGACTGGGTTCACTGAATGCTACATTTCCTGTTAGACTTTTATATATATTTTTATTGCTATATATAGATAAACTTCATTAATAGAAAATGCCAAATGGCCTATCAGTATACAATACACGATACAAAACACACGTTATTTATAATTTAACAGTCGATGGCTTGCTGGCATCCATTTTACTACTATATTTAATATATATTCATTATTATCCAACTGTTGAATCCACGTTTGTTATTTTATAATCACATATATATAGACATTTTCAATCTCATTAAAATCAGACCCTTTATCACGCTACGATACTCTACACTACTAAGAATCTGACAACACTGCATTGGAGGTCACATCAGATTGACCGTACGATTAGCCAATCAGATTTCAGCCTACAAAATCGCTTGGTGTAGACTGTTTCATTGCGCTATAGCGGAGAGTATCTAAGCGTAATTAGGATTTGACTTTAATGAGATTGAGATATTTTATTAATACAAAAGGCATTAGGCCTATCATTAGGCACATACTTGTAATCACTTATTAGACAGAACACAAAATCGCTTCTGTTAGAAACCATTGGAATGAGTTGCACAAAGTGGTACACTTTTTATATAAAGTGTACATAAATAAGAACATAAAATCCTATAGAAGCCACAGCACCCAAACGCAATGGCACCGTAAGTCCGTACTGTACCACACACATTTCCAGACTAAAGTCATGCATCCTACTCTGCAATTTAAGGTTCATATCTTTACATTTGTCTGCATGACCGTTTAAAAATAATTCAAACAATGGATGCATAACACTAGACTGTTCAGGGAAATCGACATGTTATACACGCATAGTTTAAACATATTTATTTTACATCGATTGCGAAACAAGTTCTTGCAGCTTACATTAATCGCTCTCGGTGGCTTTCTGGGTAGAACCAGTGCTAAGCCAATGTGGATTAATTTTCTGACTCGGTGATATATATTCTCAGGTCGACGCTCTACCACGGGGCCACGTACTCTGCAATGCTTAACGTACCAATAGCTACCGACTCGTACAAATATGTGAAAATCTATCAAGATCCCATCTATTAAGACACGCAAATACCAAGTTCGCTTAGTATCGATAAGCAAGAACCTATTTTAAACATATTTATTTTACATCGATTGCGAAACAAGTTCTTGCAACTTAGATTAATCACTCTCGATGGCTTCCTGGGTAGAACCAGTACTAAGCAATGTGGTATAATTATCTTGCTCAAGGATAAATAACGTAGCCGCGACGGAGGATCGAACCCACGACCTCTCGATCATGAGTTCGGCGCTCTACCACTAGACTACGCACTCCACTATGACCTCAAGCTGTCCGTGTTTGCAATTTTACATTAAATAAAAACCTTTCCAAATACATCTATACAATGTATATCTATATGTTGCGTTTACATAGTTTCTTTTCTTATGGTGATATTTGAAATTAAACATTCATTAAACAAATGTTTCTGGTTAAACTCGATATAGCATCCACTACGGAAACTTGTAAATTTCTCAAATGTAGATTATTGGGATTTTAGGATATACGTCCATTTACAAAATATATTTTGATATATTAATATAAATATGTTTAAGCTTCCATTTTTCACAGAGTTGATCATAACATATGTAACTGTTGCCTATTTCTGTAATAAGTATATGTTAACTGGCAGTTGATCAAAAAGAGGCGGAAAAAACTGATTATCTCACAGCTAGTATATATAATAAGAGTAGTAGTAGACAGATTGTCTCACAGACCAAATAAAGCGGTAGTATGTACAGTAAGAGTAGTAGTAGACAGATTATCTCACAGACCTAATGAAGAGTTAGTATGTACAGTAAGAGTAATAGTAGTATATCTCACAGACCTAATGAAGCGGTAATATGGACAGCAAGAGCAGTAGTGTCACCAAATAATCTTGGCTAGAGCGTATTGGTCGTACATGGCTCTTGTAAGCACTTGACGATATCTGTCAGTCACATGCTAACCCATTGTTCAGTTGAAACATAATCACCATTGCATGATATATTCATGTACCACGGAAACGCGAGCAATTTTATAGCATTGGTATACTGAGTTAGGCAGGGCCGTTCAATATGTTTATATGTGCGTTAATGCATGTAAAATTATAGGTATTTTACTATCTATCACTCTAAATGGCAAAATTGTGTAAGGGTCCTTTCGTGTAGATATGAAAATTGCGTCTGTTGCAACGTGGGTCACGGAATGAACGTGGAAAATGATGGTTTGGGCGGAACGTTGGGTTAGAAAGTGCATTGTTTTCCAGTCGTGGCCGGGAATGTTGAAAGTTGCTTTGATTGGAATATCATTATAATTTACTCCATGACCACCATGGGACTCGGGATAGGGGTCAAAAGTTCAAATACACAAATACCCTAAACATTTTTTTTCATTTACAGTATCATACATGTATACAGAAAAGCATAAATAGTACTATTTCTGATCTGAGTATCAAAGAACGATCAAAACAATTACATGTAAAAAAAGAGAATTGACCTGTGTGAAGAAAACTTGGGAATTTCCGATGGCGCGCCGTCGAATTCATTCTAGTTAATTAATATTTATACCCACGTTTTTTTTTTAAAAAAATGGAGGTATATTAAAATCTCCTCTGTTTGTCCGGCCGGCCGTCCGTCCGTCCGTACACGGACGGACGTTCGTTACCATATCTCCTCCTAAACCGCTGAACGGAATTCATCCAAACTTAGGGTATGACTTCACCATATGATGATGGCGTGCAAGAGCAGCATTATTGTTGGTTCCGTACCCAGGGTCCCTCGGGAGTGGGGTCAAAAGTTTAGATACACTAACAATTCAATTTCACTGTCATTTTTCCATATATTTGCACATAACTTGGTATATGTAATCGTCTATAAAAGTTAAACAACATATCAAAAGATAGTATTATTTCAAACTCGGAAGTCTGACCAGGGGCCCAGGGTGAGTGGGTGGGGTGGGGTCATTTTTTATCTTTGCTTGTAATTATGTCTCAAATGGAATGTTATGTTGATGGGATTATACTGTATACTTTTTTCACTCCTACGTTTCCCGTGGGGCCCAGGGAAAGGGGTGTCAAAAGTACAAATACACATATTTTTACACAAAACTTGGAAAAAGTAATCGTCTATGAAAAATAAACAACATATCAAACGATTGTATTATTTCATACTCGGAAGTCTGACAAGGGGCACAGGTTGAGTGGGTGGGGTAGGGTCATTTCTTTTTGTTATTATGTCTCAAATGGAATGTTATGTTGATGGGATTATACTGTATATTTTTCCCCTGCTACGTCACCCGTGGGAGCCGAGGGAAAGGGTGTCAAAAGGTCAAATACGCTAAATTTCATTTACGCTGTAA
Organism: Cyrtodaria siliqua; assembly: GCA_037043455.1. Lineage (NCBI taxonomy): Eukaryota > Metazoa > Mollusca > Bivalvia > Adapedonta > Hiatellidae > Cyrtodaria > Cyrtodaria siliqua. The sequence continues at coordinate 21,624 of JAWPHD010022215.1, forward strand.
TTTTTCCTTATTTGTGCACATAACTTGGTATATGTAATCACCTATGAAAGATAAACAACATATCACATGATTTTATTATTTCAAACTCGGACGTCTGGACAGGGGTGAATGGGTGGGTCAAATACACTAAAAAGATTCATTTACAATGTAATTTTTCATAATTTGCATATTAATTGGTATATGTACTCGTCTACGAAAGATTAACAACATATCAAACAATTGACGTCTGCTCAGGGGTTGGTGTAGGTGTGTGTGTGTGTGTGTGATGGGGGGTGGGGGAGGGGGCTATACTTGTTTCCTACGCCATCGGTGGGGCCTGTGGGAAGGGCATTAAATACACTAATAATTCAATTACAGTGTAATTTTTCCATACTTTTGCACATTAATTGGTATAAATAGTCGTCTATGAAAGATATATATAGCATGTCACATGATGTATTGGGAGAGAGAGGTAAATTGGATCAAATATCTATTTTTCTTTCTCAATAGCATGCAATGCTTTTGGGCATATCAGTATACTTTGCTCCAGAGTCACGATGGGACTACAGAAAAGCATAAATAGTACTATTTCAGATCTGAGTATCAAAGAAAAATCAAAACAATGACATGTAAAATGAATACAGGGTTAAAGAGAATTGACATGTGTGAAGAAAACCGTGAGTATTTGCGATGGCGCGCCGTCGAATTCTAGTCAGATTACTGAGTATACTTATGGCTGGAAAGCGTATTGAAATCTCAGCTGAAATAAGGCTTATATACGATGTCGCTCAAAACTTGGATTTAATGCAAACATCATTCATAGTGAACTAGTGGAAGTGCACTAGCGTATAGGACAGTTTGCAGGTGGGTTGGGAAATTTGTAAAAAGAGGGGAGTCATGTGAAAATAAACCTGGTCGACCCGTGAGTAACGCAACAGTCAGCATTATTAAAAAAAACTGTTTGCAAATGACGCTAGATATTCAGTGAAGAAATTAACTAAAACAACAGGTATCTTAATAGGAAAAGTTCACTTCATTTTAAAAAAAGAAGCTTCAAGTAAGAAACATATCAGCTAGATGGATACCTCATTTGTTGAGCAAAGAAAAGAAAGAAACACGTGTAAAATTAGCCAAAAAACTGTTGAAACGGTATCCAAAATTTGACGAACGTACATTTAATGACATTGTAACTGGTGATGAAACTTGGATACGCTTTTATGAGCCACATCGTAAAGAAAGTAATAAGATATGAGCAAAAAGAAGCAAAATGACCATGCATAGCCAAAGAACAAATAGTGTTCGAAAGGTTATGTATGCTATGTTTTCACTATCCATGGACACGCAATTCAGGTTTTAGCTTACTTCCAAAAGCGATGATATTAACAATTTGATAAAGTTGCTTAAGGATTGGATGCAACATGAAGGCCCTATCGTCTTAACGAGGCAATATATCTCATTTTAAAATAAATCAAGGGCCATAACTGCGCTGTTACTTGTCAGATCTGGCTCGTTTTCGAACTTGTCCCGAGCTTTCATTGATATTAACAATCTTGTAAAGTTTGGGTAACGGTCTGATGAAAAACGAAGGCACTATCGTCTTAACGAGACAAAAGGCTTGCTGGCCTTCGGCCAGTAGAGCTAAATATCAATTGAATACCCAAACAAATCCATTATTTATTGTGTTTCTGCAAATTGCACGTGACGTCCAGACCTCTGTCCCCCAATCACCTCTGCCAGATCCGCCAGTCCATTGCACTCTAATGTCGTTCACCAAACATGGATGTCAATATTATATAACAATAAGGAAAGAGTTAAAACTCTTACTCGTGTAATTAAGGTTCGTAGAGTTATTTTAGTGTTGTGTGGAGGCTGTAAAACATTGCACCGACTACAAATCAGATGTGTTATTACTTACTGATCCTTTGGGATCATCAAGCCCACTATTCGTAGTTTTGAAGTAGAATACCGCTTAAGGCCTTGTTAGGGGGAATGAGAGGTGTTACATTTTTTATTACCTCTCATGAACAGACTCAATAAAACCGAGTCTGCTACCCTTCTCTCTTGTTTGTGTTTGTTGCTTCCAAGGGAACCCCTTTTCAGTAGTTATTGGTACTATGGAGGCAAATGTACGTATTCAACATAAGCGAAATACCTATTTTCTGAAATATACTCATGCAGTATATAGTGTAAACTTTGATATTAAATGGACCTTAAGACATTTCGAGTATTGACGCTTATACTAATTTTAAAAACATTAAAAAAAAAAAAACAATAAAAACATTCAGATTACGAGATTCTGCACAAATAAACAATCTACAACCCAATTCTGCTATTTCACATCACAACCAACTCTGAGGCCCTTCCAGGGAGGGGATCTTTGTTCCCTGGATCACCTAACATATGTCTTTAAGGACACACGTCCCTAGTTACCTAAAATTAGGCTGTTGATCGCTTAAAGTAATTGTCACTATTCACCAGCAGTTTTTGTTATTGTTCCAACATTTAGGGATTCACGAACCTTTGGGGACCCTTTAAAAACATGGAGAAATATACTTTTCGCAGATGATATGGTTTTGATTGGAAAATCACCGTCTGAGTTACAAGAACGTTGAAATTTGTTGAAAGAATATTGCGACAAATGGGGATTAGAGGTTAACGCGGAAAATACGAAAGCTAGGGTTTATAGAAAAAGGGGTCATCTTTTAGTTAATGAGACATGGGTTTATAATGGAATCTAGAACGAATTCGACGGCGCGTCATCGCAAAAACCAACGTTTTCTTCACACAGGCCACACTCCCCCTCCCCACCCGCCGCCCTCCCACCCACCACATTGATCCACAAGCACACCCCTGTTACCCTCCCCCCACCACCCACCTCCTCCAACACCAACCCAAAGGAAGACGTCCTTTGTTTTAAATAACAAATCATTTGACATGCTGTGTATCTCTTTCATAGACGACTATTATACCAATTATTAAATGTGCAAGAGTATGGAAAAAAAACACTGTATTTGAAATATTAGTGTATTTGAAGCCCCTTCCCACAGGCCCCCACCGATGACGTAGGAGGAAACAAATGTATACAGTGTAATCACATCATCATAATGTTTCATTTGAGACATAATTACAAACAAAAATCCTCCAAATCTGCACCACTCCACCCCCCCACCCCACTCCACTTCCCCAATCCACCTTGGCCCCCGGGCAGATTCCCGAGTTCGAAATAATGCAATCGATTGAAATACTGTTTAGAGTAATTGACCCTTTGACCCGCCGCCGCCGCCCCCACCCTACCCCTCTGTGGGACCTGGATGTGGAGCGATCATCATAATGTTTCACTTGAGACATAATTACAAACAAAACAAAACAAATCCCCCACGCCCCCATCCTCCCCCTCCCCCACCCCCCCCCCCAACCCCACCCCACCGGGCAGACGTCCGAGTTCGAAATTATAAATCGTTTGATATGTTGTTTATCTTTCATACACGATAAAATACACCAAGTTATGCCGCCCCCCCCCCACCGCCACCCCCCCCCCCCCCCCCACCACCCCACACACCGGGCAGACGCAGACGTCCGAGTTCGAAATAATAAAATCGTTTGATATGTTGTTTATCTTTCATACACGATGACATACACCAAGTTGTGTTCAAAACTATGGAAAAATTACAATGTAATTGAATTTTAGTGTAACTGACCTTTTGACTCCCCGCCATCCCCACTGTGGGCCCTCGGGTGTGGAGCCATCATCATAATGTTTCACTTGAGACAATGATTACAAAAAAACAAAAACAATTTCCCGCTGTAATTGAATTATTAGTGTATTTGAAGACCCTTTCCCCAGGCCCCCACCGATGACGTAGGGGGAAACAAATATATACAGTTTAATCCCATCATCATAATGTTTTATTTGAGACATAATTACAGACAAACAAATTTATAAACCCTCGCACCCCCATCCTCCCCCTGGGCCCCTCTCCCGACAGACGTCCGAGTTCGAAATAATAAAATCGTTTGATATGTTGTTTATCTTTCATACACGATTACATACACCAAGTTATGTGCAAAACTATGGAAAAATTACAGCGTAATTGAATTTTTATTCTAATTGACCTTTTGACCCCCATCCCCACTGAGGGCCCTTGGGTGTGGAGCCATTATCATAATGTTTCACATGAGACTTAATTACAAAAAACACAAAAAGAAATCCCCCCCCCCCCCCACCCCCCACCACAACCACATC
>JAWPHD010022216.1:0-25841 GCA_037043455.1 Cyrtodaria siliqua
AAGAACGGAATATATATGTGTAAGAACGGAATATATATGTTTAAGAACTGAATATATATGTGTAAGAACTGAATATATATATGTAAGAACTGAATATATATGTGTAAGAAGTGAATATATATGTGTAAGAACTGAAAATATATGTGTAAGAACGGAATATATATGTGTAAGAACGGAATATGTACGTGTAAGAACGGAATATATATGTGTAAGAACTGAACATATATATGTAAGAAATGAATATATATGTGTAAGAACTGAATATATATGCGTAAGAACTGAATATATATTCGTAAGAGCGGAATATATATGTGTAAGAACGGAATATATATGTGTAAGAACGGAATATGTACGTGTAAGAACGGAATATATATTTGTAAGAACGGAATATAATATGTGTAAGAAGTGAATATATATGTGTAAGAACTGAATATATATACGTAAGAACTGAATATATATGCGTAAAACTGAATATATATGCGTAAGAACTGACCATATATGTGTAAGAAATGAATATATATGCGTAAGAACTGAATATATATGTGTCAGAACGGAATATATATGTGTAAGAACGGAATATATATGTGTAAGAACTGAATATATATGTGTAAGAACGGAATATATATGTGTAATAACGGAACAAATATGTGTTAGAACGGAATATATATGTGTATGAACGGAATATATATGTAAAAGAACGGAATATATATGTGTAAGAACTGAAAATATATTTGTAAGAAGTGAATATATATATTTGTAAGAACTGAATATATATGTGTAAGAAATGAATATATATGTGTAAGAACTGAATATATATGTGTAAGACCGGAATATATATGTGTATGAATGGAATATATATGTAAAAGAACGGAATATATATGTGTAAGAACTGAATATATATGTGTAAGAAGTAAATACATATTTGTAAGAACTGAATATATATGTGTAAGAACTGAATATATATACGTAAGAACTGAATATATATGCTTATGAACTGAATATATATGTGTAAGAACGGAATATATATGTGTAAGAACGGAATATATATGTGTAAGAACGGAATATGTACGTCTAAGAACGGAATATATATGTGTAAAAACTGAACATATATGTGTAAGAAATGAATATATGTGTAAGAACTGAATATATTTGCCTAAGAAGTGAATATATATGCGTAAGAACGGAATATATATGAGTAAGAACGGAATATATATGTGTAAGAACGGAATATGTACGTGTAAGAACGGAATATATATGTGTAAGAACGGAATATATATGTGTAAGAACGGAATATATATGTGTAAGAACTGAATATATATGTGTAAGAACTGAATATATATGAGTAAGAACTGAATATATATGCGTAAGAACGGAATATATATGTGTAAGAACGGAATTTCTACGTGTAAGAACGGAATATATATGTGTAAGAACGGAATATATATGTGTAACAACGGAATATATATGCGTAAGAACTGAATATATATGTGTAAGACCGGAATATATATGTGTAAGAACGGAATATGTATGTGTAAGAAGTGAATATATATGTTTAAGAACTGAATATATATGTGTAAGTACTGAATATATATGCGTAAGAACTGAATATATATGCGTAAAACTGAATATATATGCGTAAGAACTGAACATATATGTGTAAGAAATGAATATATATGCGTAAGAACTGAATATATATGCGTAAGAACGGAATATATATGTGTAAGAAAGGAATATATATGTGTAAGAACGGAATATATATGTGTAAGAATTGAATATTCATGTGTAAGAACAAAATATATATGTGTAAGAACGGAATATATATGTGTTAGAACGGAATATATACGTGTAAGCACGGAATATATATGTGTTAAAACGGAATATATACGTGTAAGAACGGAATATATATGCGTAAGAACTGAATATATATGCGTAAGAACTGAATATATATGCGTAAGAACGGAATATATATGCGTAAAAACGGAATATAAATGAGTAAGAACTGACAATATATATGCGTAAGAACGGAATATATATGTGTAAGAACGGAATATATATTTGTAAAAACGGAATATATATGTTTAAGAACGGAATATATATGCGTAAGTACTGAATATATATGTGTAAGGACGAAATATATATGTGTAAGAACGGAATATATATGTGTAAGAAGTGTATATATATGTGTAAGAACTGAATATATATGTGTAAGAACTAAATATATATGTGTAAGAACTGAATATATATACGTAAAAACTGAATATGTATGCGTAAAACTGAATATATATGCGTAAGAACTGAACATATATGCGTAAGAACGGAATATATGTGTAAGAATATATATGAGTAAGAACGGAATATATATGTGTAAGAACGGAATATATATGTGTAAGAAGTGAATATATATGTGTAAGAACTGAATATATATATGTAAGAACTGAATATATATGTGTAAGAACTGAATATATATGCGTAAGAACTGAATATATATGCGAAAGAACTGAATATATATGTGTAAGAACTGAATATATATGCGTAAGAACTGAATATATATGCATGAGAAAGGAATATATATGCGTAAGAACTGAATATATATGCGTAAGAACGGAATATATATGTATAATAACGGAATTCATATGCGTAAAAACTGAATATATATGTGTAAGAACGGAATATATGTGTAAGAAAATATATACGTAAGAACGGAATATATATATGTGTAAGAACGGAATATATACGTGTAAGAACGGAATATATATGTGTAAGAACAGAATATATATGTGTACGAACGGAATATATATGTGTAAGAACTGCACATATATGCGTAAAAAGTGAATATATATGCGTAAGAACTGAATATATATGCTTAAGAACTGAATATATATGCGTCAAACTGAATATATATGCGAAAGAACGGTAATATATATGCGTAAGAACGGAATATATGTGTTAGAACGGAATATATATGTGTAAGAACGGAATATATATGCGTAAGAACGGAATATATATGAGTAAGAACGGAATATATATGTGTAAGAACGGAATATGTATGTGTAAGAAAATATATACGTAAGAACGGAATATATATATGTGTAAGAACGGAATATATACGTGTAAGAACGGAATATATATGTGTAAGAACAGAATATATATGTGTACGAACGGAATATATATGTGTAAGAACTGCACATATATGCGTAAAAACTGAATATATATGCGTAAGAACTGAATATATATGTGTAAGAACGGAATATGTACGTGTAAAACGGAATATATATGTGTAAGAACTGAACATATATGTGTAAGAAATGAATATATGTGTAAGAACTGAATATATTTGCCTAAGAAGTGAATATATATGCGTAAGAACGGAATATATATGAGTAAGAACGGAATATATATGTGTAAGAACGGAATATGTACGTGTAAGAACGGAATATATATGTGTAAGAACGGAATATATATGTGTAAGAACGGAATATATATGTGTAAGAACTGAATATATATGTGTAAGAACTGAATATATATGAGTAAGAACTGAATATATATGCCTTAGAACGGAATATATATGTGTAAGAACGGAATTTCTACGTGTAAGAACGGAATATATATGTGTAAGAACGGAATATATATGTGTAACAACGGAATATATATGCGTAAGAACTGAATATATATGTGTAAGACCGGAATATATATGTGTAAGAACGGAATATGTATGTGTAAGAAGTGAATATATAAGTGTAAGAACTGAATATATATGTGTAAGAACTGAATATATATGTGTAAGTACGGAATATATATGCGTAAGAACTGAATATATATGCGTAAAACTGAATATATATACGTAAGAACTGAACATATATGTGTAAGAAATGAATATATATGCGTAAGAACTGAATATATATGCTTAAAAATGGAATATATATATGTAAGAAAGGAATATATATGTGTATGAACGGAATATATATGTGTAAGAATTGAATATTCATGTGTAAGAACAAAATATATATGTGTAAGAACGGAATATATATGTGTTAGAACGGAATATATACGTGTAAGCACGGAATATATATGTGTAAAAACGGAATATATACGTGTAAGAACGGAATATATATGCGTAAGAACTGAATATATATGCGTAAGAACTGAATATATATGCGTAAGAACGGAATATATATGCGTAAAAACGGAATATAAATGAGTAAGAACTGAAAATATATATGCGTAAGAACGGAATATATATGTGTAAGAACGGAATATATATTTGTAAAAACGGAATATATATGTTTAAGAACGGAATATATATGCGTAAGTACTGAATATATATGTGTAAGGACGAAATATATATGTGTAAGAACGGAATATATATGTGTAAGAAGTGTATATATATGTGTAAGAACTGAATATATATGTGTAAGAACTGAATATATATGTGTAAGAACTGAATATATATACGTAAAAACTGAATATGTATGCGTAAAACTGAATATATATGCGTAAGAACTGAACATATATGCGTAAGAACGGAATATATGTGTAAGAATATATATGAGTAAGAACGGAATATATATGTGTAAGAACGGAATATATATGTGTAAGAAGTGAATATATATGTGTAAGAACTGAATATATATATGTAAGAACTGAATATATATATGTAAGAACTGAATATATATGCGTAAGAACTGAATATATATGCGAAAGAACTGAATATATATGTGTAAGAACTGAATATATATGCGTAAGAACTGAATATATATGCATGAGAAAGGAATATATATGCGTAAGAACTGAATATATATGCGTGAGAACGGAATATATATGTATAAGAACGGAATTTATATGTGTAAAAACTGAATATATATGTGTAACAACGGAATATATGTGTAAGAAAATATATACGTAAGAACGGAATATATATATGTGTAAGAACGGAATATATACGTGTAAGAACGGAATATATATGTGTAAGAACAGAATATATATGTGTACGAACGGAATATATATGTGTAAGAACTGCACATATATGCGTAAAAACTGAATATATATGCGTAAGAACTGAATATATATGCTTAAGAACTGAATATATATGCGTCAAACTGAATAATATATGCGAAAGAACGGAATATATATGCGTAAGAACGGAATATATGTGTAAGAACGGAATATATATGTGTAAGAACGGAATATATATGCGTAAGAACTGAATATATATGCGTAAGATCTGAATATATATGCGTAAGAACTGAATATATATGTGTAAGAAAGGAATATATATGTGTAAGAACGGAATATATATGTGTAAGAAGTGAATATATATGTGTAAGAACTGAATATATATGTGTAAGAACTGAATATTTATGTGTAAGAACTGAAAATATATGCGTAAGAACTGAAAATATATGGGTAGGAACTGAATATATATGTGTAAGAACTGAATATATATCTGTAAGAACTGAATATATATGTGTAAGAACTGAATATATATGTGTAAGAACTGAATATATATGCGTAAAACTGAATATATATGCCTAAGTACTGAACATATATGTGTAAGAAATGAATATATATGCGTAATAACTGAATATATATGTGTAAGAACGGAATATATATGTGTAAGAAGTGAATATATATGTGTAAGAACGGAATATATATGTGTAAGAACTGCACATATATGCGTAAGAACTGAATATATATGCGTAAGAACTGAATATATATGCGTAAGAACTGAATATATATGCGTCAGACTGAATATATATGCGAAAGAACGGAATATATATGCGTAAGAACGGACTATATATGCGTAAGAACTGAATATATATGCGTAAGAACTGAATATATATGCGTAAGAACTGAATATATATGTGTAAGAACGGAATATATATGTGTAAGAACGGAATATATATGTGTAAGAAGTGAATACATATGTGTAAGAACTGAATATATATGTGTAAGAACTGAATATTTATGTGTAAGAACTGAATATATATGTGTAAGAACTGAATATATATGTGTAAGAACGGAATATATATGTGTAAGAAGTGAATATATGTGTGTAAGAACTGAATATATATGTGTTAGAACTGAATATATATGTGCAAGAACTGAATATATATGTGTAAGAACAGAATATATATGTGTTAGAACTGAATATATATGCGTAAAACTAAATATATATGCCTAAGTACTGAACATATATGTGTAAGAAATGAATATATATGCGTAAGAACGGAATATATATGTGTAAGAATTGAATATTCATGTGTAAGAACAAAATATATATGTGTAAGAACGGAATATATATGTGTTAGAACGGAATATATACGTGTAAGCACGGAATATATATGTGTAAAAACGGAATATATACGTGTAAGAACGGAATATATATGCGTAAGAACTGAATATATATGCGTAAGAACTGAATATATATGCGTAAGAACGGAATATATATGCGTAAAAACGGAATAAAAATGAGTAAGAACTGACAATATATATGCGTAAGAACGGAATATATATGTGTAAGAACGGAATATATATTTGTAAAAACGGAATATATATGTTTAAGAACGGAATATATATGCGTAAGTACTGAATATATATGTGTAAGGACGAAATATATATGTGTAAGAACGGAATATATATGTGTAAGAAGTGTATATATATGTGTAAGAACTGAATATATATGTGTAAGAACTGAATATATATGTGTAAGAACTGAATATATATACGTAAAAACTGAATATGTATGCGTAAAACTGAATATATATGCGTAAGAACTGAACATATATGCGTAAGAACGGAATATATGTGTAAGAATATATATGAGTAAGAACGGAATATATATGTGTAAGAACGGAATATATATGTGTAAGAAGTGAATATATATGTGTAAGAACTGAATATATATATGTTAGAACGGAATATATATGTGTAAGAACTGAATATATATGCGTAACAACTGAATATATATGCGAAAGAACTGAATATATATGTGTAAGAACTGAATATATATGCGTAAGAACTGAATATATATGCATGAGAAAGGAATATATATGCGTAAGAACTGAATATATATGCGTAAGGACGGAATATATATGTATAATAACGGAATTCATATGCGTAAAAACTGAATATATATGTGTAAGAACGGAATATATGTGTAAGAAAATATATACCTAAGAACGGAATATATATATGTGTAAGAACGGAATATATACGTGTAAGAACGGAATATATATGTGTAAGAACAGAATATATATGTGTACGAACGGAATATATATGTGTAAGAACTGCACATATATGCGTAAAAACTGAATATATATGCGTAAGAACTGAATATATATGCTTAAGAACTGAATATATATGCGTCAAACTGAATATATATGCGAAAGAACGGAATATATATGCGTAAGATCGGAATATATGTGTTAGAACGGAATATATATGTGTAAGAACGGAATATAAATGCGTAAGAACGGAATATATATGAGTAAGAACGGAATATATATGTGTAAGAACAGAATATGTATGTGTAAGAAAATATATACGTAAGAACGGAATATATATATGTGTAAGAACGGAATATACGTGTAAGAACGGAATATATATGTGTAAGAACAGAATATATATGTGTACGAACGGAATATATATGTGTAAGAACTGCACATATATGCGTAAAAACTGAATATATATGCGTAAGAACTGAATATATATGTGTAAGAACGGAATATGTACGTGTAAGAACGGAATATATATGTGTAAGAACTGAACATATATGTGTAAGAAATGAATATATGTGTAAGAACTGAATATATTTGCCTAAGAAGTGAATATATATGCGTAAGAACGGAATATATATGAGTAAGAACGGAAAATATATGTGTATGAACGGAATATGTACGTGTAAGAACGGAATATATATGTGTAAGAACGGAATATATATGTGTAAGAACGGAATATATATGTGTAAGAACTGAATATATATGTGTAAGAACTGAATATATATGAGTAAGAACTGAATATATATGCCTTAGAACGGAATATATATGTGTAAGAACGGAATTTCTACGTGTAAGAACGGAATATATGTGTAAGAACGGAATATATATGTGTAAGAACGGAATATATATGCGTAAGAACTGAATATATATGCGTAAGATCTGAATATATATGCGTAAGAACTGAATATATATGTGTAAGAAAGGAATACATATGTGTAAGAACGGAATATATATGTGTAAGAAGTGAATATATATGTGTAAGAACTGAATATTTATGTGTAAGAACTGAAAATATATGTGTAAGAACTGAATATATATGGGTAGGAACTGAATATATATGTGTAAGAACTGAATATATATCTGTAAGAACTGAATATATATGTGTAAGAACTGAATATATATGTGTAAGAACTGAATATATATGCGTAAAACTGAATATATATGCCTAAGTACTGAACATATATGTGTAAGAAATGAATATATATGCGTAATAACTGAATATATATGTGTAAGAACGGAATATATATGTGTAAGAAGTGAATATATATGTGTAAGAACGGAATATATATGTGTAAGAACTGCACATATATGCGTAAGAACTGAATATATATGCGTAAGAACTGAATATATATGCGTAAGAACTGAATATATATGCGTCAGACTGAATATATATGCGAAAGAACGGAATATATATGCTTAAGAACGGAATATATATGCGTAAGAACTGAATATATATGCGTAAGAACTGAATATATATGCGTAAGAACTAAATATATATGTGTAAGAACGGAATATATATGTGTAAGAACGGAATATATATGTGTAAGAAGTGAATACATATGTGTAAGAACTGAATATATATGTGTAAGAACTGAATATTTATGTGTAAGAACTGAATATATATGTGTAAGAACTGAATATATATGTGTAAGAACGGAATATATATGTGTAAGAAGTGAATATATGTGTGTAAGAACTGAATATATATGTGTTAGAACTGAATATATATGTGCAAGAACTGAATATATATGTGTAAGAACAGAATTTATATGTGTTAGAACTGAACATATATGCGTAAAACTAAATATATATGCCTAAGTACTGAACATATATGTTTAAGAAATGAATATATATGCGTAAGAACGGAATATATATGTGTAAGAATTGAATATTCATGTGTAAGAACAAAATATATATGTGTAAGAACGGAATATATATGTGTTAGAACGGAATATATACGTGTAAGCACGGAATATATATGTGTAAAAACGGAATATATACGTGTAAGAACGGAATATATATACGTAAGAACTGAATATATATGCGTAAGAACTGAATATATATGCGTAAGAACGGAATATATATGCGTAAAAACGGAATATAAATGAGTAAGAACTGAAAATATATATGCGTAAGAACGGAATATATATGTGTAAGAACGGAATATATATTTGTAAAAACGGAATATATATGTTTAAGAACGGAATATATATGCGTAAGTACTGAATATATATGTGTAAGGACGAAATATATATGTGTAAGAACGGAATATATATGTGTAAGAAGTGTATATATATGTGTAAGAACTGAATATATATGTGTAAGAACTGAATATATATACGTAAAAACTGAATATGTATGCGTAAAACTGAATATATATGCGTAAGAACTGAACATATATGCGTAAGAACGGAATATATGTGTAAGAATATATATGAGTAAGAACGGAATATATATGTGTAAGAACGGAATATATATGTGTAAGAAGTGAATATATATGTGTAAGAACTGAATATATATATGTAAGAACTGAATATATATGTGTAAGAACTGAATATATATGCGTAAGAACTGAACATATATGTGTAAGAAATGAATATATGCGTAAGAACTGAATATATATGCTTAAGAACTGAATATATATGCGTCAAACTGAATATATATGCGAAAGAACGGAATATATATGCGTAAGAACGGAATATATGTGTTAGAACGGAATATATATGTGTAAGAACGGAATATAAATGCGTAAGAACGGAATATATATGAGTAAGAACGGAATATATGTGTAAGAACAGAATATGTATGTGTAAGAAAATATATACGTAAGAACGGAATATATATATGTGTAAGAACGGAATATATACGTGTAAGAACGGAATATATATGTGTAAGAACAGAATATATATGTGTACGAACGGAATATATATGTGTAAGAACTGCACATATATGCGTAAAAACTGAATATATATGCGTAAGAACTGAATATATATGTGTAAGAACGGAATATGTACGTGTAAGAACGGAATATATATGTGTAAGAACTGAACATATATGTGTAAGAAATGAATATATGTGTAAGAACTGAATATATTTGCCTAAGAAGTGAATATATATGCGTAAGAACGGAATATATATGAGTAAGAACGGAATATATATGTGTATGAACGGAATATGTACGTGTAAGAACGGAATATATATGTGTAAGAACGGAATATATATGTGTAAGAACGGAATATATATGTGTAAGAACTGAATATATATGTGTAAGAACTGAATATATATGAGTAAGAACTGAATATATATGCCTTAGAACGGAATATATATGTGTAAGAACGGAATTTCTACGTGTAAAAACGGAATATATATGTGTAAGAACGGAATATATATGTGTAACAACGGAATATATATGCGTAAGAACTGAATATATATGTGTAAGACCGGAATATATATGTGTAAGAACGGAATATGTATGTGTAAGAAGTGAATATATAAGTGTAAGAACTGAATATATATGTGTAAGAACTGAATATATATGTGTAAGTACTGAATATATATGCGAAAGAACTGAATATATATGCGTAAAACTGAATATATATGCGTAAGAACTGAACATATATGTGTAAGAAATGAATATATATGCGTAAGAACTGAATATATATGCTTCAAAATGGAATATATATGTGTAAGAAAGGAATATATATGTGTAAGAACGGAATATATATGTGTAAGAATTGAATATTCATGTGTAAGAACAAAATATATATGTGTAAGAACGGAATATATATGTGTTAGAACGGAATATATACGTGTAAGCACGGAATATATATGTGTAAAAACGGAATATATACGTGTAAGAACGGAATATATATGCGTAAGAACTGATATATATGCGTAAGAACTGAATATATATGCGTAAGAACGGAATATATATGCGTAAAAACGGAATATAAATGAGTAAGAACTGAAAATATATATGCGTAAGAACGGAATATATATGTGTAAGAACGGAATATATATTTGTAAAAACGGAATATATATGTTTAAGAACGGAATATATATGCGTAAGTACTGAATATATATTTGTAAGGACGAAATATATATGTGTAAGAACGGAATATATATGTGTAAGAAGTGTATATATATGTGTAAGAACTGAATATATATGTGTAAGAACTGAATATATATGTGTAAGAACTGAATATATATACGTAAAAACTGAATATGTATGCGTAAAACTGAATATATATGCGTAAGAACTGAACATATATGCGTAAGAACGGAATATATGTGTAAGAATATATATGAGTAAGAACGGAATATATATGTGTAAGAACGGAATATATATGTGTAAGAAGTGAATATATATGTGTAAGAACTGAATATATATATGTAAGAACTGAATATATATGTGTAAGAACTGAATATATATGCGTAAGAACTGAATATATATGCGAAAGAACTGAATATATATGTGTAAGAACTGAATATATATGCGTAAGAACTGAATATAAATGAATGAGAAAGGAATATATATGCGTAAGAACTGAATATATATGCGTAAGAACGGAATATATATGTATAAGAACGGAATTATATGTGTAAAAACTGAATATATATGTGTAACAACGGAATATATGTGTAAGAAAATATATACGTAAGAACTGAATATATATATGTGTAAGAACGGAATATATACGTGTAAGAACGGAATATATATGTGTAAGAACAGAATATATATGTGTACGAACGGAATATATATGTGTAAGAACTGCACATATATGCGTAAAAACTGAATATATATGCGTAAGAACTGAATATATATGCTTAAGAACTGAATATATATGCGTCAAACTGAATAATATATGCGAAAGAACGGAATATATATGCGTAAGAACGGAATATATGTGTAAGAACTGAATATATATGTGTAAGAACTGAATATATATACGTAAAAACTGAATATGTATGTGTAAAACTGAATATATATGCGTAAGAACTGAACATATATGCGTAAGAACGGAATATATGTGTAAGAATATATATGAGTAAGAACGGAATATATATGTGTAAGAACGGAATATATATGTGTAAGAAGTGAATATATATGTGTAAGAACTGAATATATATATGTAAGAACTGAATATATATGTGTAAGAACTGAATATATATGCGTAAGAACTGAATATATATGCGAAAGAACTGAATATATATGTGTAAGAACTGAATATATATGCGTAAGAACTGAATATATATGCATGAGAAAGGAATATATATGCGTAAGAACTGAATATATATGCGTAAGAACGGAATATATATGTATAAGAACGGAATTTATATGTGTAAAAACTGAATATATATGTGTAACAACGGAATATATGTGTAAGAAAATATATACGTAAGAACGGAATATATATATGTGTAAGAACGGAATATATACGTGTAAGAACGGAATATATATGTGTAAGAACAGAATATATATGTGTACGAACGGAATATATATGTGTAAGAACTGCACATATATGCGTAAAAACTGAATATATATGCGTAAGAACTGAATATATATGCTTAAGAACTGAATATATATGCGTCAAACTGAATAATATATGCGAAAGAACGGAATTTATATGCGTAAGAACGGAATATATGTGTAAGAACGGAATATATATGTGTAAGAACGGAATATATATGCGTAAGAACTGAATATATATGCGTAAGATCTGAATATATATGCGTAAGAACTGAATATATATGTGTAAGAAAGGAATATATATGTGTAAGAACGGAATATATATGTGTAAGAAGTGAATATATATGTGTAAGAACTGAATATATATGTGTAAGAACTGAATATTTATGTGTAAGAACTGAAAATATATGTGTAAGAACTGAATATATATGGGTAGGAACTGAATATATATGTGTAAGAACTGAATATATATCTGTAAGAACTGAATATATATGTGTAAGAACTGAATATATATGTGTAAGAACTGAATATATATGCGTAAAACTGAATATATATGCCTAAGTACTGAACATATATGTGTAAGAAATGAATATATATGCGTAATAACTGAATATATATGTGTAAGAACGGAATATATATGTGTAAGAAGTGAATATATATGTGTAAGAACGGAATATATATGTGTAAGAACTGCACATATATGCGTAAGAACTGAATATATATGCGTAAGAACTGAATATATATGCGTAAGAACTGAATATATATGCGTCAGACTGAATATATATGCGAAAGAACGGAATATATATGCGTAAGAACGGAATATATATGCGTAAGAACTGAATATATATGCGTAAGAACTGAATATATATGCGTAAGAACTGAATATATATGTGTAAGAACGGAATATATATGTGTAAGAACGGAATATATATGTGTAAGAAGTGAATACATATGTGTAAGAACTGAATATATATGTGTAAGAACTGAATATTTATGTGTAAGAACTGAATATATATGTGTAAGAACTGGATATATATGTGTAAGAACGGAATATATATGTGTAAGAAGTGAATATATGTGTGTAAGAACTGAATATATATGTGTTAGAACTGAATATATATGTGCAAGAACTGAATATATATGTGTAAGAACAGAATATATATGTGTTAGAACTGAATATATATGCGTAAAACTAAATATATATGCCTAAGTACTGAACATATATGTGTAAGAAATGAATATATATGCGTAAGAACGGAATATATATGTGTAAGAATTGAATATTCATGTGTAAGAACAAAATATATATGTGTAAGAACGGAATATATATGTGTTAGAACGGAATATATACGTGTAAGCACGAAATATATATGTGTAAAAACGGAATATATACGTGTAAGAACGGAATATATATGCGTAAGAACTGAATATATATGCGTAAGAACTGAATATATATGCGTAAGAACGGAATATATATGCGTAAAAACGGAATATAAATGAGTAAGAACTGACAATATATATGCGTAAGAACGGAATATATATGTGTAAGAACGGAATATATATGTTTAAGAACGGAATATATATGCGTAAGTACTGAATATATATGTGTAAGGACGAAATATATATGTGTAAGAACGGAATATATATGTGTAAGAAGTGTATATATATGTGTAAGAACTGAATATATATGTGTAAGAGCTGAATATATATGTGTAAGAACTGAATATATATGTTATGCGCAAAATTAGAATATGGACAATTCCGGAATTGCCCTGCGCAAAGTAAGAATTCTTAAAATGCGCGGCATTATCGGAATTCTCAAAATGCGCGGTTCAATTCCGGAATCGTCCGTGCGCAAAGTAGGAATTGGGACAAAGTAGGAATAGTTTCGTTATCGTCCGTACGCAAAGTAGGAATTGGGACAAAGATTTTTCTTAAGAATGAGTGTTATCTAGATATTAAGGAACCAAAATAACACATACTCGGCATGTTATTGATTTGTATAAATTTAGTGACTCATAGGCTGATATCGGCCCAAAATCTCATATATATGTTAATATGTTGTACTGAACGTTGTGTATGCCATGTGATGATTTGTGACACTTTAATAAACATTTATCTTCTTCTATAAACAATAATTTATAAGATTCTTAAAGATTTGCATGAATTACAATTAATGATTTATACAACGCAGTCGTATTGTTTTCCTGACCAAACTATTTCATTAAAGGTGTTGATGCACTATTTTTAAACAGGATTTATTTAAAAGGGCTCTGAAAAACTCGAAAAAAACTAAAAGAAAAATCAAAATGCCATGAAAAATAAAGAAGACATGACATGCTTTTTTAAAGTTTTTTTAGAGCCCTTCAAAATAAACCTTGTTTGAAAATAGCGCATCAACCCCTTTAACAATGATTGAATCAGCTGTTATGGATAACTCCTAGTTTAGTCCATATTCAATATGAATCTGAAACCCATGTTTGTGGTTGTATTTGTATTTGGGCTGACACCCATAATGCTTCCAGATCGCATCAACTCTCTTTAAAATATATCATTAGGGTAAAGGTAATTAAGGGATAACAAATACACGGACAAAGTTTATTTTTAATTATGCATATGTATAGTGTTATAGTTAGAATCAATAACATACTGCTATTTAGTTTGTCATTATTGTGAAGAATAATACAGTTCGTCTTAAGAAATGATGAACAAGTTTGAACAACAAATACATTAAATAAATATGTTTTTCATCATGCATAATTATAGTCAATAACATAATGGTGTGTAGTTTGCTAAATGTGTTTGGCAAAACACTTATATGTGTTTGTTTCAAGTCGAGAACCAACGGATACACTAGTGGCCGGGTCGTGTTCTTCATTAAGTAATATGAAAAACAATACAGTTCCTCTTTAGAAATAAAGTGATTTGCGAAACCAATACATAAAATAATTTTATTTTTAATCCTGCATAATTATAGTTAAAATCAATAACATCCTGTTGAATAACACGTTTGCTGAATGTGTTGACCAAAACACTAGAGTGTGCTTGCTTAAAGTCGAGAATCAACAGCTACGCAAGTGGCCGGGTCATGCTCTTCGATGTCGTTAGTCAATGTGAATAATACAGTTCGTCTTTAGAAATGAACATATTGTTTCCCTAGTTTGTTTTAGTAAACTTCACCCTCTTTCTGCATCTACTAATCGTGTGTGGAAATGGTGTCATTTTCTTTTCATCCACGCATGCAAGGAAATGATCTCTCATCAGGATCGTCGCCAAAAGATATGGAAGTCGCGTTTGCACTTGCGAAAAGTCCACAATCGCAATTCCGGAATTGTGCAGGACTATTCCGGAATTGCGCAAGGGGTTAATCGATATAAAACATGCACCATGTGGCGGCGCAATTTGAGAATGTTTTGCGCAAAGTACGAATTTGTGTTGGGATTTGAA
This sequence comes from Cyrtodaria siliqua, assembly GCA_037043455.1. Classification (NCBI taxonomy): domain Eukaryota; kingdom Metazoa; phylum Mollusca; class Bivalvia; order Adapedonta; family Hiatellidae; genus Cyrtodaria; species Cyrtodaria siliqua. The sequence continues at coordinate 16,195 of JAWPHD010022216.1, forward strand.
AAGGAATATAGTGTTTGAAACCTATTTATTTCTATTTACTTCGGATTTATATTACTGAAATAAGGAGATACATTATGGCTAAGAAAATATAAACAAGTGACGCACAGTGATGCAAACGCCGGATTGCGAATTCACCATTTTAACTGAACATGTGTACCAAGTTTCAAAGCTTTCCGGCAATTCGTTTTCGAGAAATGAGGAAAAACAAAAACTTTAATCAAAAACGTTTACCAAAACGCGTAGACGGACATACGGTCGGACAGATCGCCAAAAAAAGCCTGGATTTGCTACGCAATCCGGCTAAAAATAAAAAAAAAAAACTCGGCACAGACAATAATATTTCGAATAACAGGTCAAATTGGGCATTCCATATGTATTTTAGAGATTTCCTATGATCTCTTTATACAAACATGGGACCCTTGTTTGTTGCGATATACCTTCGTATATACTGGCATCTACAAATGAAATCAAATATTTAACATCTGTCAAATAACAAACACGCCAATTACTCAATAAATGCGCCAGGTGTTAAAGCTACAACTACTACTACTAATAGCATTTGCCTGTTTTAATCATATTTATTAAAGCATTATACTGATAAACTAATTAATTCCGGAATTAACGGCAAATTCCTCCAAGTTGTGCGTAATATGTATTCTAATATTAAATCATGTGTGTCATCAAACGGACAGCAGTCCCCATTTTTCTTAAGCGAAATCGGTGTGAGACAAGGGGAGAACCTCTCCCCCGTCCTCTTCTCATTATTTCTTAACGACCTTGAAAGTTACCTGCTATCCACGGAAAACACTGGAGTAACCATGGATCATTCAGACGAAAATATAACTTACTTTTTAAGAATTCTTATCTTATTATACGCAGATGATACTTTGATATTAACCGATGACGCCGAAGATCTCCAAAAATGCCTTAATGACTTTCAAGACTATTGCCAACAGTGGAAATTAAAAATAAATCACAGTAAAACAAAAATAATTGTATTTGGCGCGAGAAACACAGCACAGTTTAATTTTACCCTTGGAGGTAACCCAGTAGAAATAGTTGATAAATATAAATATCTTGGAGTGTATTTTTCAAACTCAGGAAGCTTCCTAAATGCTAGAAAGCATATTGCAAGCCAAGCCAATAAAGCGTTGCATCTACTATATACTAGAATTTATAATTTAAACTTACCAATAGACCTCCAGCTCAAACTGTTCGATCAAACAATTCTACCAATTATAACGTACGCTTGCGAAATATGGGGATTTGAAAACCTTGACTTACTCGAACGTATTCATTCCAGTTTTCTCCGTAAAATCACAAATAGTCGAAAAAGTACCCCTCTTTATATGTTATACGCTGAGTTAGGACGCCAACCGATAGCAATTACAATAAAATCGCGTATGGTTACATTTTGGAATAACATCATCTTAAGCAATCACGCGAAACTATCACATATTTCATACCTTATCATGTGTAACTCCGAAGTTTACCAGTACAAATGGATTAAGCACATTAGGAATATATTAAACTCGACGGGTTTTCCTGATATTTGGATCAATCAACAACTTTTAGAGACGAGATATGTAAACAAACTAGTTAAACAGACCTTAATTGATACGTTTAATCAAGACTGGAAATCTCAATTAGAATTATCGTCCAAAGGAAAAAACTATAGTTTACTAAAAGATAATACCCAGTTAGAGTTTTACCTTAAGGCCCTCCCCAAACATGAGTACTTACCGCTACTCAAACTTCGCACTGCAAACCACAACTTTCTGATAGAAACTGGACGCTGGTCAAATAATCGAGTTCCTTACCAAGACAGAAAATGTTCTCATTGTCCCCTTAACGACCTGGCAGACGAATACCATTACATACTAGTTTGTCCCTCTTTCCACATCAAAAGAAAACAATTGTTAGACGAATACTACTACAAACATCCTAACACATTGAAATTCAAACAACTCTTTGAGTCAGAATCAATAGAAACAATTCGAAACTTGAGCATTTTCGCAAAATTTCTTCTAAAGCAAATAAAATAACTAGATTCACTTACTACACTGAGTACTATATATATTTTATATATATCCAATATTATCCACTATTTTCCATTGCGTTGACACCGTCACTCCATCTGTATAGTCTTGTTGTCCCCTTTAACACAATCCAAGTCCTAGATATCACCCAAAACAAATTTATGAACGACACGTCGAACCTAATATACACCAAGACACAGTTTGCACGTGCAAATGCAGCCAACATTAATACTATCGGTACATACAGTCAATGACAGCACGCCACTACAAACATTCCAACTATGCACGTTTTTCTTGTGGCCACCCTAGTCTCCAAAATAATAAACAGTATGCCTTTCAACGGTGAAAGGCCCGGCCATATTATTACAAACCCGAAGATTCCCACGAACGCATCCTTTCCTGTTTTCGTTTTCGCATTGGAAAGGGCTTTCAGTAGGGAACACTTTGTATTCTCTTCCTCATAGTAATATAATAATATTTATTTACTTTTGCATTTCACACCACCCGCTCCCCTTAAATTAGCTTTAATAGTTCGCAAGAGCTACATTTAGTACGAATTCGTGTATAAAATATATATATATATATATAACTTATATATATATATTTAAAAAGAAAAAAGAAACTGACAAAGGAACAACTTATACCCTCTGTCACGTTTCTTGGTTTTTCTCTCTGCAGTGTGGTATATTGCAATTTAAATAGACTATTCTACTCATTTGTTTCTGTATCGAATTGTATTAAAATGTGCACCACACTTAAAACTGATTCATCAAGTGCATAATAATCGTCACAAAGTAATAATACTGAATTGTAACTGCTCTAGTATTCTACATCTAACTATGTAATCATAGCCTCACTTCTCCCTTACCTGCTACTTCTTCTACCTACATCCCACGTACCCCTACCCCGTTATATAACATCATATTTTGTGTACTATGCCTCATGTTGTTATTTCATGTATTTCATATATGTTGTAACCTGAGTGAAACAATAAAGATTATGATTATGATAAGGTATACACATATATTAAATGTCAAAATGTCTTATTGTTCAGAACATCTGTCGTCTGCCACATGTACTAAAACAATCATTTACACAGACCGTTTGAGAATAAATTACCAGTTTATGGTATTCCTATTAATGACATTTGAATATTTGAATGATACTTAATAAATAGTGGATATTAATATACATTTTATAGACAATGAGGAGATAAACACACGTTGCATCTTTAGTTGATGATAGTTGCATTGATGATGATGATGATGATGATGATGATGCAAACATTTAAGTGTAGCAAACCCAACAGTACCACACAATTAAAAACAAGTTATATTATAAATTCGTGTTTTGTGATCTAACTACACCTTAGATAATGCATAGACATATTTCATATGAAACTGAAGCACATTGTGGTTTTTTTTTTTGGTATTTGTATTGGCACCAATTATCAAAAATATCGCCTTCAGTCTCTTTAATATTTATGATTTATCAACAGAAAGTAGCCTAGACGTCGAGCCTAATTCTAATTACTCGTGTGTATGTAATAGTATTCGTAATGTACAATAATTTCATACAAGGGCGAATTAAACATTATCTTAAAATGAAACGTGATTTAACATTATATCGGTGCATTTAATTCACAATATGTTAAGTAATTGCTATCAATTGATATAGGACTGCGTGTATCTTGCACTAACAAACGTCACAAAGTGTTATTTATATAATGAGCGCATATGTAATGTTATTTAAAGGTGTTAGGTGTCACCGAGCCGTTATTGTCCGTTACACTGACCATTAACGACCACTAATGCAGACCGGAATTGGGGTTCTGATACATGTTAACCAATCATACTGTGTTACACGCGATCAGTTACACCCTCGTCTTTCAATCAGCCAACCACAATTAAGGAAGGAGTTTCTTGTCTTTTCAATAGATTTGATTGATACGCATTAATATTTTCAGCATTAATATTTATATGACGTTCAATTATCAACCCAGGATATTAATGATGGCGTATTTATTTCATTATCAATTTAGTAAAGCTCAATATACAAATACGAATTACGCTTGCATATAATTAAATAAAACATTGAGTTTTTATATATTTATTTTTTAGTAATATGCAAAAACAATTTCCTTATAATCAAAATTATTGATTGAACAAATGCAAGTTATGTTGAAAACTAACGGGACGCCGTGCATTTTTAAAAATTCAAGATTGCCGTGTGTCCCTTTAACATTCAAGATTAAGTGCACGTGTTTACCCTTGTAACCAACATGATTGGTCTCTGTCCAGTGGATGCGCTGTACCATATCGGCAATGTTGCCACTGTGCGTCTGTATTCGCCATTTTCCAAGGATGGTTGGGTCGTTATCATTCTAAAATTGATACAAAATACAAACCATAATTATGCAAACATGAATGAGTGTCGATGGTCAATATTTATAACGTCGTAAGTGAAAATCATAGCTTTCGGGGAAGTGAAAAAATCTGCCTGACGGTATCAATTGTGTGAATTCTCGGAACAATCTCATATAACATACGTTGTATTTTTTTCTTTCTCATAAAATATAAGACGTAGTATTCCAACAATGTAACTTTTACTTAGTAATCGGAAAGGAATATATACTGACATATTATGTCCCCGCAACCTACTAGATATCCTTACGTTGTATTTCCCCATAGCCTCTATATTGACATATTATGTCCCCGCAACCTAGATATTCTTTCATTGTATTTCCCTGTACCCTCTATATCCTTACATACCCTTTATGTCTTTACATTGTATGTCCCCGTATCCCAAAATATCCCTACATATTATGCTGAAATACGGTAATATACCCCATACCCTTTATATCTTTACATATTATGCCCCCATACACTCTATATCCTGAAATACGGTAGTATACCCCCATACCCTCTATATCCTTACATATTATGACACCTCTACATCTTTACATATTATGTGCCTATGTATATCCTCTATATACACTCTATATAATAATACGTACATATTATATCCCCAGACCCTCTATATCATTACATAATATTTCCCCATACCCTCTATATCCTTACATATTATGTCACCTCTATATCTTTAAATATTATGTCCCTATGCATATCCTCTATATACCCTCTATATAATAATACGTACATAGTATATCCCCAGACCCTCTATATTCTTTCATATTATATCCCCAGACCCTTTATATACGTTCATAGTATGTCCAAGTGCTCTCTATTATTATGTCGCCATACCCCTATGTACGTACATATTATACCTCCATACCCATATATATGTGTTAATAAATACAATTGTCCTGTACACTTTATATGTCCCCGTACTCTCTGTACATGCATACTATGTACCTAAGTCTACATACCCTCATATATTTACATAAAAAGTTATATCCATTCAATTGAAGTAAAAATGAAGGTCGTATATAAACTCATTTATATGTAAGATTTACCATAATATGCCATTTTCATAAACGTTAATAATTTAAAAAGAAATCTGCTGCATTACCTCATATATTTGCATTATATAGTTATATCATTCGACAGAAGCAAATATATATTAAGAAGAAGAAGAAGAAGACTTTATTCATCAATCAATAGGCCAGAGGCCCGTGAGACATAGTTTACATTCATACAAGCAATTGACATAGCAAGATAACAAACAGCATTTTTAGTAATATGAATATATGCTATATACACAATTTATGACAGAAAATAAGCGGAGAAAAAATAAACGGAGAAGGTGAGAAACAGCCTTTCAAATTATATTGCCACTATGAAGATAATCTGTATTGATATTCTACTATCTATACTATCATATATAGTTTATATTACAGTATAATCAACGATAGGTGATAGCCGTTTTTGTTTGTAAATACCACAATGCTCTCTCCTATTTATTTGATTTCCAAAGTTCTACAAAAACAAAACAAAAAACAACATTATGATCAGTGTACAAAAGTAAAAGGTAAAACGTTTTAACTGTGTATACAGACATGTAACAATCTGAGATTATTCTACAAATGATACTATGAATGTTGTATTTTTCTGAGTTCAAATGCTTTGAAGATGTAAACACTTAATTTCTTTTTTACATTTTGATTTTGAGTTTCGAACAGTAATTTTAATTTATACATGCTTGGTCTAGTCCAGTAGAAGCGGTTTATATACGTTTTACGCAAATCATTATACAGTAAGCATTCTAATAAAAAATGATATTCGTCCTCTATTTTTTGACAAACAGTACATAATCTGTTTTCGACCTGCATTCTCGGTCTTTGCCATCTGCCAGATTCTATACACAAATTATGAGAAGAAACAATAAGTCTCGTTATAGCGATTCTAAATTTAGGTATATTAAGAGTACTAAGAAAATGTTGAGTACCAAATGTAACAACTTCTCTAAAAAATACAGCTCTGGTTGAATTATCTATACGAGTTTGCCACGTTTGTAAGCTATTGTCATATAAACGTTGTTTAAATATACTTAAGAAAACATGTTTATTGCCAACATTTTGTTGGAGCCAAACATCATGAAACCCTAACCTTGATAATAAATCTTGTACACGTGTAACCCAAGATACTTTATTTGGGTATAAATCAGCATCTATTTTAAGCATATTATATATAAGTTTACAATACTTTTGGTCATTAGTGTTAACAATTTTCAACCAAAATTTAATTATTCTAATATATCTAATATCCTTAATGCTAAATCTGCCAAGAATACCATATACAAAGTCATTTTGAGTAGAACGTTTAACACGTAAAACATTTTTACAATAAATAGTGTGTATTCTCTCAATATTATCTGAACTTTGAAATCCCCAAACTTCGGAGCCATAACATAAAATGGGTAACACAAGTTTATCAAATAAATCTAATCTGTGTGACACAGAAATATCTGTAAATTTCATTAAACATTTGTTTAACTTAAATATTGCTTTCTGTGCTTTACCAGCTAAACTTAATTGTGTTTCATTAAAGGAGCCACCTTGACTAAAGACAATGCCAAGATAGGTCAAAGATTTAACGATTTCAACTGGAGAGTTATTGAACATGAAAACAAGATTTCTGGGTAAAAGTCCAGCTTTTCTAAATATAATTATTTTTGTTTTGTTAACATTAACCTTAAGTTTCCATTTTGTACAGTAAATAGCTATAATATCTAACCCTTTCTGTAAACCAATTGATGATTCTGAAAATATCACAATATCGTCAGCGTATAACAGCAAAAATAGTTTGGTCATATAAGTATCAACACCATCAAAATTGTTCAATATAAAATGTTCTTCAATGTCATTTAGAAACATTGAAAACAGAAACGGCGATAAACATTCGCCTTGACTCACACCTAACATACATGAAAAATTATTGCTTAACATATCAAATTTTACACGTGTTTTAATATTTTCATACATACTTTTGATGACTGTAAGGATCTTACCTCTTACACCAAATTTAATTAACTTAGTCCATAAAGTGTTCCTTTCTACATAATCGAAAGCTTTGCTAAAATCTATAAAACTACAATATAATTTTTTACCAGTGTTAATAATGTGTGTAATCAAACCATGCAGTACGAATATATTATCTGTGGTACCCATTCCCCTTCGAAACCCGGCCTGTGCTTCCAAATAAACATTGTAATTTTCGGCCCAATCGTTCAATCGATTATTTAATATTCTTGTAAATAATTTACCTAAAACACTTAACAGTGTTATACCACGATAATTAGTAGGATCGTCAATGGCTCCTTTCTTATGTAAAGGTATGATATATCCTTCAGACCAGGTACTTGGGAAAATACCGTTATCTAATATAGAGTTAAACAATGAAAACAAAAATGGCATTAATCTGTAAGTGCCATTTATAAAATATTCATTCAAATAATTATCTGGTCCGGCACATTTACCATTCTTTAACTGCTTAATAGACTTTAAGATTTCATCAGTTGATATAACTACATCTAATTCTTTAAACATAATATCAAACTCTTCGTTTACAAAACGTTCGTTGAAATATAAAACATCATCATCTGGATTAAAAAAAGTGATCATCGGGATTATTAACAGCTTTAAAATATTCTTCAAACTTCGACAATGGTATATTTGGATGTTTAACATGAGAAGTATCTTTAAGCATGTTCCAGTACAGTTTGGCATTTTTTGTTTTATTTCTTTCAAGAATATGAGTTTGATTATCATTATAAACCCTTCTGCAGCGCTTTAATATGTTTTATACTCAGAACGTGCTTTAACAAGTAATTGTCTATTTTCATCTGTTTTATTATATCTGAAACAATTTAAATAACTGTGAAATATTTTCCTTTTATTTTCACAAGACTCATTATACCATTCATTTTTAAATTTTTTATTTTTATTATCCGATTTATATACCTTTTTCTTAAATAGAGGATCCGTTACAGAGCTCATAAGGTTAGAAAAAGCATTTAAATTTGATTCTAAGCTACCAATACTATCTGAGGATTCGATTGACATAGTAACATTTTCTAACTGTTCAATAAAATCGTCATTGTTTAAAGCATCAACATATTCAGCTTTACGAACATCCGACCATACATATTTGTGATTAATAGACTTATAGCTTGTTTCATCATTTTCATTTACATTATCAATATCATGTTCAAAATTATCATGCATACTATTTTCCATAATACATTCAACAATACAGTGATCAGATAATAAATTAGGGTCATGGACTGTAAAAGCTACAAATAAAGAAAATATAGATTCAGAAACAACAAAATAGTCTACTAAACTGCAACCTCTATGACCCACAAATGTATTTCTGCCAACACCTGCGTCGTCGCCAACACGACCATTTAAAATTCTCAACTGTGTTTGTTTACATAAATCTAAAAATGACTTTCCATTAGCGTTTATATTACCTTTATCTTGTGAATATCTAGGTATAAAAGTATCAACAGAATAATCATCAGGTAAAATATCACCGAAATTTTTGACAGAATCAAAAGTTACAAAGTCTGGTTTATCAGATGTACGACTATTAAAATCACCTGCTAATACAATATTGCATTATATTAGAGCCTTAAAGCGTCATATGATATTCAACAAAACTAAACGAGTCGTCTAGTTTGCCAGAGCAAACTGTTTTATTAACAATTAAATCGTACTGACCCATTGTAGAAATATTATAATTGTAGAAATAGTATTAAACATTTACATTTGCTTAGATTGCAACTTTATAGGCTAAACAATTACTAGAAAATGTGAAGATAGTGAGAACATGAACAAAATAATCATATTAAAAACAAATACACAATTACTTTATATCAGATTTACTGAGAAAAACACTGCTGCAAACATATTATAATGATATATAGGAGTTTAAAGGGACACACGGCAATCTTGATTTGTTTATCAAACATCTCGATTTATTTATCCAGTATAGTTTTGACTTTACCCTACTTGCATATAATTAAATACAAATTTAAAGGGACACATGCAACACTGATGTCTTTATGGATCTAAATACTTTTTTACTTTGCTCAATTTAGATATACCCAAAATAATATTGTTTTGGTTACACATGTAATAAACAG
>JAWPHD010022217.1:0-25836 GCA_037043455.1 Cyrtodaria siliqua
TACCGACTGTGTTTTTTGAACATAAGGAACAGGTGAGCTAAATCTTTATATTTACCCTATAAGAAAACGCGCTAATCTAAAATAAACCAGCGCGTCTACGTCGAAAAACTAGTGCTTAACTTCGACAAACACTCGCTTCGATAAATGTTAACATGTATAAACCAAATCAGACAACATATATATTTTTGGCTTTCAAATTCGTTTTGGAGCCAACATCTAAAAGAAACATATTGAAATACAATTGAACTGATCCAACAAATTTATTTTGATGAAATATAAGGCAGTAAAGTTTTTATATACTGTCACGTTCTTACCGTATAATCTACTTGATAACATCAAATTCACTCGATGTGGTCACTTGAAAGTCACGTGCATTGTGTAATTGAAAACACAGACAGGCAGTGTACAGTGTTATATGGAGAATAAGGTCGTGAAATCACGATAAATTTCCAAATATGGGTTTCCACATCTACAAACCATCATATGTCTGACTACAAACTAGCGTGTTGATATCTACAAACTCAAATTCGACTCGCACTTTACCTACAGTGGATACTATAAGCTGTTACACAGATAATGAACGTTGTCATTACCCAGAATATTCTACAGAGAGAACTACTGTTGCGTTGCTATTGAGGAAACACACGCTGTGACCAAGTGGTGACACAAGGCGAAATATATACATAATTAACTAACCGCCTTACCACTCACGCTTTCACAACAGTATCAAAACAGTGATGTCAACTAAAAAAAATGTGACATATATCTTGAACGATTCATAGAGTTCAGCTGTTAAGCGTTATCTTTTCATATTACAAATCCATATCTACTGAATGAATTGAATGTTGTTTAACGGCTCATCAACACAGTACAGGTTATTTAGAGCCGCCCCAGAGAGAGGGGAAGGATACATAGGAATCCGGGAACCTGCCCTACTCTTATTATCGAATAGATTCCTATGGTTCTTTAACGTGCTCGGTTGATAGACCGATACACGGGACCGCCCGGTTTACGTCCCCATCCGACGGACGAGGCTAAGGAAAAGTGTCTTGCCCAAGAACACGCCGAAGGAACTCAGTGGCACCACGGAGGATTGAACCCAGGGGCCTCCGGTTACAAATCCGCCGCGCTACCGACTGCGCCACGCCAGCCCTATTCATATCTACTGAATATAGATTTCTGGGACTCTAGATACCAGGTGGAGTACAATATGAAACTAGTATAGATGCTTTGTATTTAAGCAACTGTTTTGAGCACAATAGTGGAAATATGATTTTCACACGGTTGAAAAGACAGAAATAAAAGAGATTGGTTAGATGTATACAGGTGTGATATAAAACATAATGAATGGGAGAAGTTTTGACAGGCGGGCAGACCAGTATACTATGAGGTTACTATGAGGTTATTTAACAGTGTTGAGTACAATACTGAATTCTTTTTGACGAGTACTCACCAGACCGAATCTACAATGAGCGAATACGTAACCGGTATTTTAGTAAACACAGCTTTGTTGTGATCACCGGTGAATTGTATGACGTATGAGCAGACGAAATGTAAACAAAGAGAGTTTCGGACAGAAACGGAGCTTCAAATCGTAAGTATTTTAATTTTAACAAATGGAATCTGCTTTAGTTTCGTCCTTTGTATTTGGTCATTGTTAATAATTAAGTACGTCATTGTTAGTAAGTAACCACATACCCATACATCACACTGTGTACGCCATATTTTGACACATTTTGAAATATATTCTTAATATCTCTTTCCGATCATCCACAAGGTGAAATGTTGTATCTCAATTTGTGTTTAGGTACTGTAAGTAAGTAAATTACACAATAATTTAATTTCAGGCCAGTTAAATGTATTTAACATCCTTAGATAAAATCACGATATTACAGTTTCTTTTTATAAGCGCTGCATTTTGTTGTAGAACATGTGCGACAGTTTAATCTTGAAAAACCTACAGTTTTGTTAAACAGCATTATCACTAGACGTGCATACCAAAACGCCTATATTTCATTAAAATTCAGTACAATTTTGGATTTAGAAACATACAGTTGAAAACATTTTATTGTATTAAATATTCATTCTCATTTCTGCTAAAATGCACCAGTACCGTTGCTACTATTGCGACTTCACTGATAATTCGTGTGTAGACATCATCAATCACACGTGTTTTTCACGGAAAAAAGTCATGGAGTATAAATAGAACTGAAGTATTTATTGCGAATTATCAGTAGATCTGTGCATTTCAAAGCAATACCATCTGTACAGTATTCCAATGGGAAAGGCATTGTGGCATTGCCTTGCACCCGGACCATTGTTTTAACATGGGTACAATTTCTGAGTTTCACAATTGTAGGTCTAACAGTTACAAGTTACAGTGGTGAAATTTTTTCTCAGGATTCGGTCACTGTCAGGATAATATGACCTTGATGTCCTACTGAACACAAAATCAATAGGATTCCTCCTTTCACCAACGACAATGTGCCTACAAAGTTTCATGAGTGTAGATATTATAATCCTAGAGATTTGTCTTGGAATATGTATTGGTGACCTTGACCTTTGACCTAGTGACCCCAAAAGCAAGAAGGGTCATTCTCTGACCAAGGCAATGCACGTATTAAGTTTTATGAAGGCATCACGCGGAATGCATATTGTCACATGAGGTCATAAATACCTCTACCATTAACCTATTGACGCGCAAACAATAGGGTTCCACCTCTCACCAAGAGCTACAAGAGGTGTTCAACTTATAACGTAACACTTTCATTTGGTAACTGTATCAAATATCTTGATATTCTCGTCTACTATGTTGATTTTAATGTCAAGTCTAATGATTTTCTTGATATAAAACATTATGACTTTTATACGAGGCGAAGCCGAGTCAAAATATGGATTCTGTCTGCTGGGTATAAGTCCAGTTGAATTCAGTATTGTACTCAGCACTGTTAAATGACCTCTATAATTTTACATCTCACTAATCTAACCAAACGTTGTACATTTTAATTAAACAGTACTGGTTGAATTCAATTTCCATTAAAATATAAATGTGAGATAAATCGTTGACTCGTTGATTGATACTGTTAGAGTTGTCTTCCATAGTACACATATGGAATATGGATGTTTTGGTCTCCATATCTACTGAGTATAGATGGTTTGGACTCTAGATATCAGATGGAGTACAATATGAACATAATATAGATTTCTTTGTATTAAAGGAACTATTTTGAGTACAATAGTGGAAATATGGGATTGTCACATGGATAAAAAGACCGAAAGAGAGAAAGAGATTGGTTAGAATTATACAGGTGTGAAATAAATTCTATATAGTTGTATAGATGGATACATTATTTATAGAGGACTAGTTTATATGATTAAAATAATGTTTTCTATCGAAAGGGTATATTTATCTCATTTTACACATGTATGTATAATGTATAGTTCATATATGCATACATATCTCCTTTTGTAAACCGTCCCGCCTTTCGCTGTTGCGAGTTCGAAACCCATCTGAGAGCTCGACTTGCAAGTGAGGAATGTCTATTCTTACGGATGGAGGGAGGGGAACAGTACTGATTCTACCCAGGAAATGGGGTGGTCTGCCTCCACCACAAACAAATCGACCGTCATATATGTCCCCAGGGGTGAGGATGGACCCTGGTGAGTTCAAGCCCAGTAAGTGAATAGGGTGGAGATCCCGATACATATTCTTTGACCCCACCCATCACCTCAAGTGTAACCCCCAGGGAATGACCTATGCGCGCCATTCTAAATACCGTCTGATATGTTTTATATCTAGAGTCAATGATTACAAACACATCACATCCAGTTATAACCACCCCAGGGAATCATAATGCCAAACGTGTTGTTAAATCCCAAGACATAGGTCAACCGTAGCCGAAAATAAGAAGTACATAGCTTTATCTGTGTGGTAGATGCATTCCATCACATACAAACTCACGGATGACTCACGGACGCACGGACGGAGATGATAACATGATCACCGTATTTTTGTTCAAAGAGTTACCAGAGTTATTATCTCACCCACTTCTGTTACTAGTATAAGTGTCTGCAATGCAACAAGTTCATCAAGTCAGCAACTCGGGGTTATTTGGCCTTCTTGTCGTTAATTCCATTTACAAGCGTCAGCATATGGCGACTTTAGTTAGCTCCACTATTCGAAGAATAAAAGAGCTTATGTAATCACCCCGGCGTCAGCGTAGGCGTCGGCGTCCCCCATCACGGTTTGCGTGTAAGCTGTGTTTACAAGTCTATGTCTCTTAAATTTCTTAGCCTAGCACAACCAAATTTAGCCATGGGCTTCCTTATAGCATTATCTTAAGGGCTGCATAAGCAATTTTGATTCCTGTAACCCATGGGCTCCCATCAAACCGAAATTCTGATAGACCTTAAAATGTGTCTATTTCACATCACATTTTGCGTGTAAGCTGTGTTTACAGGTATATACCATTTACATTTCCTGTCCTAGCTCAGCTAAATTTGGGAATTGGTTTCCTTATAGTATGTTGTAAAGGGTTGCGTAAGTAATGTTGTCTTCTTCAAATTCTGGGCTCCCTTTGAAAGCAAATTGTGATGGCCCATTAAATGTGCAATAAAGGCATATCTACGTTTGTGTGTAAGCGGTTGTATATATCTATACTTTTGGTTTGAGATTTTTAATAGCATTATGCATCTTATTCATACTTCACCCATATTGGGGCATGAGCTTTTTTCCTCCACTCGAAACTCAATTTTATTTTTACATATTTTAGTGTTGTTTTGTTCAATTCTTACAGATATTGCTATGTTGCCTTCCCCACCCACACTTTTGTGTTTACATATTTCTGTGTTGTTTTGGTCAATACATATAGTCATGTCCCCCCCCCCCCCCCCCCCCACACACACACACACACCCCACCACCATACACACACTCGAAACACGATATATATATTTTTTTACATATTTCTGTGTTGTTTCGGTAAATTTTTACACATATAGCATAGCTATGTTACCCCCGCCTCACCACCCCACCCCCAACCCCATTCACTAACCATCCCCCCATCCACCCGAGTGTATTTTATTTACTTTTTTGCATATGTCTGTGTTGTTTTGTTTTATCAAATCCACACAGGCCACAATAACAATTGCCAGATATTCCCTCCCTCCCCGAGTTGCCTTTAAATTTCTTTAAAATGACAGCAATTTTGGATTAAAACTGAAAAAAATAAAAAATAAAATTTCACACCCTGCCCTAAATTTTACTATAATTTTTATGAGATTCTAACAATACTTTTATATCGGCCCGAGATTTTATACCCGCCCCGTCCCAACCCAACCCCAAGATTGTTTTAGCCTTGTTTTCTAATGGTATATACTGGGTATATAATTTATTATTCCCTGAAAAATCGTGTAGTCGAGCTGCACTGTTCTCCGACAGCTCTTGTTAATCACATACAGTGCTGCTTAATACTTTATACCAAACTAAAGGGAGAGCATATTACTGTTCACGCTAGATTGTTGGTTATTAGGTCATCTCTCTTGATAGATTGTGGGGAAAAGGAACTTTAAATAGATACAAATATCTCTCTCTATATATATGCATGCGGGAACAACCCCGTATGTCATGTTGTATGTGACGGTTTCTTGTACGTGACTATATATAGTTATGCCCCTTTGATTGTAAAAAAGCCTGCACAAGTATGTTTATAAACCGTGCTATGCATATCAAGTTAGTGGTGTTTTCTAAGATCACAGATCTTGACGTCACATGGTTTCTTCGGTATGTCCTTAGGCAAGACACTTCCCATAACCTCGTCTTTTCAAATGGCAACGTAAACCGGAAATGCCTGTTTATCTGAGTCGACCCTACGAGCGCATTAAAAAAACATAGGAATATAGTCGATATATATATACTCACCAAAAAAAAAAGTACCCCCCTTTTTGTTGGTATTCTTATAGGGCAGTTGTTGAGGGAGAAGGACAACTTGAAAAACGGGATGACAACTTTGACAACTTGATGACGGGAAAAATGGATGGAGTTCTCACTGAGTTGTCACTGAGTGGCGCAGTATTTATACCAACCTGGGGGAATCCCCTTTGACGCAGCGGCAACGCAGCAAGAGCTTAGCTCGATCTGATTGGACGCAGCAGGGACCGTGTGCAAACACAGGCAACCTAGTGGGCGCTTGGTTAGGTACGTAAAAGGAAATCAGTGGGAACGTGTGCAACGCAGCGAGGACATCGCAGGGACCTGTCTAGGACGTAGCATGAAATTGATAAATGCACATGTTTTAGAAAAGATCAAGTTCCCGCTGCGTTCATCTCTATTTTTTGGACGCAGTGGGATTTTCATGCTGTCACGTCAGAGTGTGACGGGGGCTTAAAATAATAAATACGTACCTGTGTTTTATCGGTAAATAAAATACAGTTATGAGTTCGGATGCGTAGTAATTAAATCACTCGTGCGTTACATCCGAACTCGTGTTTGTCGATTTACTTCGTAGAACTACATAATTATTGGATAATTGCATGTAAAAGTGTTTATAAAGTCCACGTAAAATACGATATTTTAAAGACGTTTTCCTCCAAAATTTAACCAGAACATAAATAAATATATTTATTAGTGTTTATGGTTATACTTTTTTGTACGTGATTTTAGATCACGTCTGTAAAGATAATATAGCTTTAAGTATATTATCTGGTTCTGACTAGTTTTACCTGGTAAAATAGTCGTGTGTCTCACTTATGCACGTGCGAAGTGAGTACACCGTGTACATATACTGAAATTGAACTGCGTTCAATCATTCGAGATATGACAGGCAAAGTAGCGTGTTGCAGTTTTCAACGTTTTCCCTCCCACCCACCCTTAAAGCTGTACAGTCCCTATTTTAACTGGTAATAACTCATGAATATGAATGAGTCACGTGTGAAGTAGTTTCATATTGACGAACACCCCAAAAGTCGGTATATAAGGAGAAATCAATACGTAAAATTTCACATTTTTATTTAGCCTCCGTACAGGTAACATCGATAAATATACGGCTCCAGAATATATGTGATAAAAAAATAGTTGTCCGGAACGGGATTTGAACCACAGCATTGCACTTGTAAGATTTGAAAGATGTACGATGAACCTCTAGACTACTGCTATTTATTGGTATTTTGTAGCATTTTTAACACTAAATAGGCATTACGTAATGACAAGAGCGCGCACACAAACTCATCAAGCGCTAAATAACAAGTCGAGATATGGTTGATTTGAGGCGAAGTATTAGTTTCATATTGATAAGATACAGTTTTACACCAGGCAATGTTAATTTACACGTGCGACAATATGGACTGCATATTTATTGATCCATCATTAGTTGCGTTCAAATTTGTTAAGTTATTTTGCCTCATAATATATGGTAGTTAGTATACTATTTTCTCAAGTAGCGTTGTAGTTCAGTGGATAGAGCACAGGACTTGAAATCAGAAGGTCGTGTGTTCGATCCCCGAAAAAAGCTAACTTTTTATTTTGTAAAAATTACTGTTACCTGTGTATAGGTACGATGTGCACTGTCGATGTATATACAGCAAATGATTTCCTTCGCTATATTTGCTCCCTTAAATACCCGATTTCGACATGAGCTGGTGAACATGAAGTTACAAATAAAGACACGTCTACAAAGAAGAAATCGATTGATATAGGGACTCTGTAGCTTTAATGATGATAATATGTATTAAGAGTGTATAATTATATGCTGATATGTATTTTTGTATTTTGCAGTTTGTTTCACTTTGAGAATGGTGTACTCAATGCGAGTGCGTACGTAATCTACAGTGATGTGTTCCGGACAATGAAGAGTTTTGAAGTTTCTCAAACTCTCTTTTTTCCATTAATCTGTTATAGTGACTGGGAAAAGCCACACCTCAATAAGTGGTTGTGTTTTTCTTTTGGAACCATCGCTGGATTAAAACTGTGTTTATGTTTATTTTTGATAGAAACCGTTTCAAATGCTTTCATGAATTAAGAGTTTTCACTCTTGGTATGAATGTATTGCATATATGTTGTCGATTGATTTGTGATGATTTGAAGAAACGAAGACGAATTATACGCTATGTCTGTGCATATCGCTACCTATACTGTGTTTATTTGTTATTTATGTCATAAATAATAGGTATATAAATTATTGCAATAATGATTAATAAATAATTTATGTTTGGCTGAATGAAATGAAGAAAACATAAAATATATTTTGACATGCCAGTTATTCGTTCTGTTATGTAGAAGTTGATATAAGCAGTATAACAGTAAAGGTAGTATTCAATGACGACAGTCAACCACAAACACACACAGAAACATACAACAACTAGAAAGATGAACAAAAAGTCAATATATGACACCACAAACACTAAAGGGTTGACAATAGGGCTTCCGCCTTGGAACGGTCAGTGGCAAACAAGTCCGCTGGGGGTTTAAACCAGTTTCTAGGGTGCACCAAACCTCACTCTTACTCTGTTGTCATCACAATGTACGGGACAGTGTAAATAAAGATATCCCCGTCAGATTATATTCTCTAACAGACAATGCAGCATTAATAGGCATTAATAGGCAATATAAGAATAACACATACACGATCATGTATATATGAATATAAAGAAAAGCCTAGAAAGACAAAAAGCAAGTACTGAATGACTTGTCAGAAGCCAGAGCAACAAGACAACAAACCGTTAAGGGTACGACAAGATAAGATTAAAGACAAACATCAAACGCTATCGTCCTATAAGGATTTAGGAAGACGTCATCATAGGGTCCACAATCTGTCCTCTCATCGCACAATCAAAGAGGAAAGCATAGTGGCGAACTGTAAATGGGTCAACCACTAAAGATGCAGATTGGGTCATAACCTCTTTTGATAATCGTTTTAACAAGTTTAATACAGATTGTATGAAAGTGATTATGACCAAGGATCTTACGAAGTTTGTAAATCACATCACGATAGAAGTCAGGTTGTGCTAGTACTTGTCGCAGAGGAGTTCTTAAATTACTTTTATATTTTAAAAGTAGATCAGGGTTACGATAATCAATTTTAGAGTCTGGAATAATAAAACGAAGTTCGTTTTGCTGACTACATATTCAACATGTTTTTTCAGTAGACAATTGCTTTTGCTTTTTCTTGTTCTTGTATATAGCTTCCTCCACTTAGAACTGGAGAATCGCCGTTATACCGCCGTCAAAGCCTCCTCCATATGTTTTGAACATATATCAGTAGACCTATAGATGCAATTTAGCTAGCTGTTGATTTTGGGTTGTTATGTTTTTGTATGTGTACGATGAAAGAGTACAATTTGAGGCCAACGGTGATAATTCAGGAAGTGGCGGAAAATATAAAACCTGCTCTTAATTTTATTTAAATGTGTTTATGCTCCTGCCAGGGGAGTGTGGCATATAGTGTAGCATCACGTCTCCTTTACGGTACTTTAACGTAACTTGACATGTCCTTGCTTCCACCAGAGTCTGTATTTTCTCTGCGGAAGTGAGCTCTTTAACCCTTAACCCGTTACATATATATAATTGACTGTTCTTTCTTTGAATTAAGACCATTCTATTTATGTGACGAAGGGGTATTTGGGGGAAATGACTGGTCAGCAGCCGGACATTGTAAACCCTGATCAGCCTGCGAGTTACTCGCAGGCTGATCTGGGTTTAAAATGGACGCAAATGCTATTATGGTCGTGCTTAGAGGGTTAAGGGTTAAGAGTCGTAATAATGTTTAGATAAGTCGATATACAACTATTAATTTGTATTTACAGACAGCTATGGTAAAGGTGTGTAAGAATATGCGTACATTCACTTTCTGATATCATGACCTGCACCGGCACCCGAGTCTATTAAGCGAATGAAGGAGATGGACAAACTAGGGTAACTATATGTTTGGTAGGAAAACAATTAGAGTACAGTGTATATACACGTGTGCTACACATTCCTGTCAAACGAGTGTCACCATAACTGACTTTGACCTACTTGTTTTCGCTTGAATAAGGTTTTTCATGAGGTCTTTGTTATGTCACCAATATATCATAAATAAAAGAAACATATAATACAGATTTCGGCAAAAGTATGTCACCATGATTGACCTTGACCTGATGCTCATTATATGCTTTTCTTACGGACAGGGTCACTTTAAATACTCCAGGTCGTACTTGAGGTTGAGAATAAAAATAAAATTTAAATGAGAGTACAAGCACATGTTTGGAATATAAAGTTAAATCCACACTAGACCTGCATATCGTATACTACAACAATAGAAGTATTAAATTATGATGCATGTGCATATCACTGGCCCAAAACAGCATGCGAGTAGTTAGCTTAAAACTGTGTTGGTTTACGGATTGAATATGGAAAAGTGTATACCTTGTTTTGGGACTGCCCTGGTCATAGTTGACATACCATGTTAATGTAGCATTACACAACTGAATTACACATCGGAATTAGGGACCAGGCAATATTTATATTTATCGTGGGGTTGGGACCGGTGCAAGGACAAATGGTATATGAACAAGACATTTTAATCTAAGCTTATGTCCTTTTTTATCATGAACATGTCCCTCGGAGTCAAGGTCACTTAAATACATGTGCCGTCAATATTTGCGTTAAAATTTGGTGACGGTACATGTATTTAAGTGACCTTGACTCTGACCCAGGGTCAGTTGGAGGGTTGGATGTTATTGACATTAAGACGGACAATGGCCAGGAGGTTATATATGAAATTTGAACATTCTACTCTCAAGGACAAAAAAGTTATAATACAATATGTTGACGCCGTCGAGCCCGCCAACATTAGCGGCGCCTACATCTCGCATTTTTTCAAAAAGCAATGCCTACATAAGAAAACACCAAACCAATTGACTTAACCTTAAATACTACACGGCAGAGTATACAATTACATTTCCAAATAGGGAACGAGATTTCAGACGAGATGTCTGAAAATATACAGTCGTTGCAAAAAATTATCTGCGTGATTTCATTCTCCTTGATAAGTGTTATACATGGACGGTGTTGTATTCAATATTAAGTCAATAGAAATACAGCGGTTGTTTACTAAGGCATTGCCTTCAGAAACCTCGCCGCGGCAACCTCACCGCGGCATAGCTCTAATTTAGGTATACGTTATATAAAACCATAACAGCTCTGATTCTCACAGTAATCGGTATATATTCTGCTACAGAAAGTCGCACAATAAGTTAAGTCATTGTATAAGATCCAATTTAATTCAAACGTGAATTCGGCTTAAACATGTACATTTTTATCGTCCATGCAAATGAAAAGCAATTATATCAATACGTAAATACACACACATACGAACATCATGAAAACACACTAATGTTGTGCATTGTTTAATTACCATTATAGATAACGTACACGCATGAAGGGAAACTTGCCCCTGACTCGGACATTAATTGACGGTTGAATTCCTTCCTCTACATGACACCGGCGAAATTGTAACTATATGGAAGTAGGTACCCAATGATTCCGTTCAATCAAAACAAAATAATCATCGCAAACAAATAGTATAAGCCACTTTAATTTTCAGTCCGTCAATTTTCATTTTAGACTGTGGAGCATGCCTATTTTGTCCTACATATAAGACGGCCATTAAAGTCTTGAGCAAATAACCCCACATTTTACACAAGAAGGCGTGAAAAAGTACTGCAACAACAAACGATTTAAATTATGTTTGTTTTGGTAACATCATTTTTCACGGTATACCTCCCGCCATCAGTAAGTATCAATTCTTACGGATGGCGGGAGGTATACAATACCGGATATTCCCAAGAACAAATGTGTGGTCTGCCTCTAAAACAAAATCGACTGCCATGCATGCCTTAACATGTTCTGAGAAATAATGACAGTAAACCCCAAACAAACCGACTTATCTTCTTTTTTTTTTTTTCTTTTTTTTTTAGCAGACTCTGTTTTACTGAGTCTGTTCATGAGAGGTAATATAAAGTGCAACACCTCTCACGCCTCCTTGCACTGGCCCAAATGACATTCTACCTTAAAGCCACAATTAAAGCCACAAAGATTGGGCTTGATGATCCCAAACGACAGTAAGTAATAACACTACTGATTTGTAATCATGTTCACATACTTTGAAACAGGCATGACAGGAGATATAACAAGATTTGGATCAAGGAACAATATTACCTCAGGTGGGTAAATGCAACAGTCAAATAAATAGTACTTAATCATGTTCACATACTTTGAAATAGAGCTGAGGAGAAGGTATAACAATATTTGTTTCTCAGGATCAAAATAAACGGTTAGTTGGATAAATTCAACTGTCAAATAAATAGTATACAATCGTGTTCAAATCCGTTGAAACACATATGCACTGTAGGGATCCGTACACCGGATCTTGGTCAAGACCCCGTTCACTAGTACGGAGTTTTGGTCAGCCATGTTGTAGAAAACGTGCGGATAACAACAGCAAAGGTAGGTTAACCACGTTTTTCTCCTATTTTTGTTCATGTATATGAATAATCAGTATTGCTATATGTTGCGGAAACATTTCCCCGTTCAAATATTACCGTACATTGTTGACATAATACTTTAAATGCTACAATTCGGATCAAAGAAAAACAATTGCCGGTGCTGAAATTCGCCCAAAGTACCCTTTAGCAATAAATATCTCATTAATTTTCACGTTAATGAAAATTTTGAATTGGCAGATTTATTTGTTTTTCCAACATACGTGCATGTTTAAAATTTCAACATCATTCATCCGAAATTGGCCGAGATATGAATCGAAACAAAACGTGCCCAGCGTAACTAATTCATATAAAAAGACGCTGATTTGTGTACGGAGTCTTGTCCATGTACTGTACGGGGTTTTGCAATGCAAAGATTGTTTTCGTTGCTCTGCACTGATGTTATTTACTTATATTTGTAGTAATTCGTAGACATTATTTAGGTCCTATATGTCTTTTACCATTTTGTATTGTTAAGACGAAAAAATGTAGAAAACTAAAACTTAAAAGGGGTAATTCTTGAGAAAGACTCCGTACTTATTCCAAATAACTACATGTACTAAAAACTAAGTCCAGACGTATATTATTGTCTGTTAGAATTGATACAGTTGTCCAATTTTAGCTCATTGTGACCACAGTTAACGTCATATATTTTGTTTTGTCATTTACAACAATCCCTTACATTGGTCAATGCTTATTCAACTTAGAAATGAGGTAATTGATTTAATTCGCGAATCTAAGGAATAATACAAGTCAAAACTTACATCCCAGTTAACTGATAAATCAATCCCCAGGGTAAATGGTGGCGTATAGCAAAATCAATCTCTAAATTGAACAAAGTAACTCAACCAAACTTTCCAATAAAAAATAACGGCCGTATTTTAAATAACGGCCGTATTTTAATACATCCAGTAGACAAAGCAAACGCATTGAATTCTTCCTTTTCTGCCACATCTCATATTGAACATGAACCGGAATTACCTACTTTGCATAATCGCACTGACAATAAAATGAATGACTTTATTATAAATAAAACGGAAGTAATTGATCAATTGAAAATCTTGAGATATGATTAGCCCAAAGGTGTTAAAATTAGTTTTAAATAGCATCGCTGCACCATTGACGCGACTTTTTAATCTGTCATTGTCCACTAGAAAAGTACCATACCAATGGAAACAGGCGAATGTAACTCCTATTTTTAAGGGCAAGGGAGAACCTGACATGCCGGGCAATTATAGGCCTATATCCATTACCAGTATTATTTGCAAATTGATGGAAAAAATCGTATTTAAACACTTGTTCAACTATATCAAAACGAATAACCTTCTGTGCAAATACCAGGCAGGCTTTCAACCTAGAGACTCTACAGTAAATCAGCTCATAGAAATATATAATAACATAATAAGCAACCTCGACGCTGGGAAAGATGTACGATTTATATTTTGCGATATTGCTAAAGCATTTGACAAAGTATGGCATGCTGGGTTGCTTTTTAAATTAGCTAAATATGGTATCAATGATTCATTATGTAACTGGATACGTAGCTATCTCTCTGATAGGCAGCAAAAAGTAGTCCTAGATGGATTCTCTTTAAGCTTCAGTACTATTGAGGCAGGTGTTCCGCAAGGCTCTGTTTTAGGTCCGTTTCTTTTTCTGCTTTATATAAATGACATCACAGATGACTTATTGAATGATGTACGGTTATTTGCTGATGACACTTCTCTTTTTGTTGTAGTTGATAAAAACCCAGTAGAATGTGCCAACTCTCTTACAAATGATCTTTGCAAAATATCTGAATGGTCAAAAAAATGGGCTGTTACATTTAATCCTCAAAAAAAACAAAAGCCTTGTTTGCACTAGAAGAAACTATAACCAGCCACCAGTCTACTTTGATAATGATATTGTACAAGACGTAGCGTCACATTGCCACCTTGGATTAACAATTCAGTCCAATGCAAATTGGTTGCATCATATAGAAAATATATACGAAAAAGCATGTGCACGATTTAACATTCTAAGAATGCTTAAGTACAAACTTGACAGACATTCTCTATTGAAAATATATATCGCCTTTATAAAACTTATACTTGAATATGGAGATTCAGTATGGGATAACTGTACACAGGGAGAAACTGATCTATTAGAGAGCGTCCAAGTTGAAGCAGCACGAATAATAACAGGCCTCAGATGCAATTCCTCTAGATCATACTTATATACTGAACTGAACTTAGAAACATTAACAAAAAGAAGAAAAGATCATAAACTTGTAACTATTTACAAAATATTTGATGGCATAAGTCCAGATTACATGTATAACTTAATCCAGCCATACTTACCTGTAAACAATAATTATAACCTTCGAACTTCAGGATTAAACTTACGTCTCCTTCTTTGTCGTACAACATCATATTATAACAGCTTTCTGCCGAGTACATTTAAATTGTGGAATGCTTTACATTTAGACGCTAAAAATGCACCATCTGTTGAACAAGCATAAACTTAAGGCTATTGAACATAGGACTGCCAGTCCATATCACTATAATATAGGAAATAGGAATGATAACATCATCCATTGTCAATTAAAAAATAACTCAAGTAATCTAAATACGCATTTATTTGACCACTTCTTGACAGATTCAGAAGTATGTCCGAAATGTGGCAATCCATGTGAGGACAATACTCATTTCTTTTTCAACTGTCCACTGTTTAACCAATTCAGAAATGACTTACTTGATACCCTAGCCAATCTTGTTGATGTCACGCATATCAACAGTGACTTGATACTGAATGGCAGTTCCAATCTAGACGATACTACGAACTCAGAAATTGTACTTATCGTCCACAAATACATCAAGTATACCAGGAGATTTTCGTAGAATTATAGATGTATGTACATGTACATATGTATATGTATGTGTATATATGGGTATACAGGTATGTACATGAATGTGTACATGTATGTATATACTATTGTATTTTCAGATATGTTTTGTCACAATGCTAGAAGTTTTTTTTATATATATTATCATCTTTCTTCCTTTTTTATTGTAATTTTTATTTTTTTGTTTGTCTGTTTTCTCAGTTATCTTAAATTCCAAAATTAACTATTCGTTACAGAAACTCATACTAAAACCATTATATTTTGTAATAATATGGTACATTTTTATATATATCACGGTACACATGTTTCAAAGATTCTAAGTTAATTGTCAAACCAATATATCCAAACAATTCCACATTTTATGTTATGTTTGATATGAATTTTATATATCACGGTACACATGTTTCAAAGATTCTAAGTTAATTGTCAAACCAATATATCCAAACAATTCCACATTTTATGTTATGTTTGATATGAATTTATTGTTTATATGTACCTTGATATGGGAGAGGTCTTACATAGGCATTGCCTGTTGTCCTATCCCATTCAGTACTTGAATAAAATATTGTTTAAATAAATCAATTCTAATGACACTACATTGACTGTTTACAAACATTCAATGAATGTTTTATGTATTACATGTACCATTAAAACCATAGTCTCATACAATATATTTAAAGCAAAACTCCGTACAGTAAACAAAGAATATGTGCAGTACTCCGTACACAAGTGCCCAAGACCCCGTACACAAACATTAATTTTGTTTCGATTCATATTTCGGTCAATTTCGGATGAATGAAGTTCAACATTTGAACATGAACGTATATTGGAAAAACAAATAAATCTGCCAATTCAAAATTTTCATTAACTTGAACATTAATGAGATATTTATTGCTGAAGGGTACTTTGGGCGAATTTCAGCACCGGCAATTGTTTTTCTTTGATCCGAATTGTAGCATTTAAAGTAATATGTCAACAATGTACGGTAATATTTGAACGGGGAAATATTTCCGCACCATATAGTAATACTGATTATTCATATAAAATGAACAAAAATAGGAGAAAAACGTGGTTAACCTACATTTGCTGTTGTTATTCGTACGTTTTCTACAACATGGCTGACCAAAACTCCGTACTAGTGAACGGGGTCTTGACCAAGATCCGGTGTACGGATCCCTACAGTGATATGACATGAGATAATACAACAATGTTGTTTATGACATATTCCAAAAGGTTACAGCTTAACAATGTAATTGTACTATGATTATATATCACATTAAAACATTTACAGTGAAAATGAATTCATTATTTTTCTGGGCATCATATTTTGATCTTTATTCTATCAAATAAAATTGTGAGAAAACACATTTTAAAATTCCCCAATTTGAAATTTTAGTATAAAGCACAGGAGAATATATATTTGATTTGTAAAACGCTATATTTAGCTATTTCCATGCTATTTCCATGCTTTTTCTACCCCAGAATTGTACTGGTCATCACTTAACAATTATATGTCTGTTAACAATAAGGGCTATTAAAACAAGGTCATGGTAACTTAATGATCCCAAGAAAAACCTTCTCGATGTATTAAATACAATCTCAAGAAAGCTTTTCTTGGGAATATACAAAGTGCCTGCTCTGGCTTCTTTATATGAACTAATTGCAACAAGCAGAGCAATGTTATTGCCCTTATTCAAACTGCAAATACAATGTTCACCTCAAGGAAGATTGTTGTGAGTACAACAGATGACCTAATCCCATCGCAGAGACTGGTACCAAGATACAAGATTTATTATTAACCAGTTAAGGGCCCTCGAGGGGCAAGTAATTTGACTACAATGATTTATAAATAACAAAATCATGACAAAACAATCAGAGGACATACATTGAGCAGAGTAGTTCACAGTCCGTTAAACTACAACCACACCAGTAATGTTATAGTACTGTTAATGACTATTAAAGTATTAATGATATTAGTCCTTTATAAAAGACTGCATTAAATAGTAAGTACCCAGTGCTTTCAGAAATTTTATAATTTCCCGAGATAATACTAATAAAACAGTTGCCGTTGAATGTTGTATTTGACATTATTTAAGGTACCATATTTCATCAACAAGAAGCATGCACATTATCAGACAGAGAACCAATAACCTGTCCGACTCAGGGGCACATACAGACATCACCATATGGAGATGCCCTTATGGTTTATATTTTGTATCAAGATTGCGAAACTTGGCACAGAACCAG
Organism: Cyrtodaria siliqua; assembly: GCA_037043455.1. Classification (NCBI taxonomy): domain Eukaryota; kingdom Metazoa; phylum Mollusca; class Bivalvia; order Adapedonta; family Hiatellidae; genus Cyrtodaria; species Cyrtodaria siliqua. Next base: position 17,643 of record JAWPHD010022217.1, read on the forward strand.
AGACAGAAACAGCACTTATGTCAATAACCGGTATATATTGACTTAGAAAATAACTCAAAACTAGATATAAATATCGAACAGGAAAAGTAGCATTCAAGGACGACAGTCAAACACAAACATAAACAAAGAACAACATTAAAGATGAATAAAGGGCAAAACAAAACATCACAATCACAAACACAAAAAGGTTGACAATAGGGCTACCGCCTTGGAACGGTCATTTGCAAAAAAGCCGCTGGGGGTTTAAATCAGGTTCTAGGGTGCACCAAACCTCACTCTTACGCTATTGTCATCCCAGTAAACGAGAGTGTAAATAAATATATCCCCGCCAGGTAATAATCTCTAACAAACAAGGCAGCATTAACAGGCAATATAAGTAAAACACATAAATCAACATCGTGGTAAACGAAAATGTAACAACCAACACATACACTTTTACCCTGTAGACCCTATAATGTTATTCATTTTTAAACTAAACCATACAGTATATGTTCTGTGTTTTGCTTATTTAAATTCGTCTTCGTGCTACATTCCACTCATTTTCTTCATTGCTTGACGTCATCTGTAACATATATCAATACAGTTTTCAGTATATCAAAATATGTTAGACTGCAACGAAAACATTTGAAAAAAATACAATTTCGTTTTTGATTAATGCAAAAGGCAAATTTTACAAATACATAAATTCAATACAGAAGTTATTTATAATTATGTTATCAAGCATTTTTGTATTCGAGCTGTTAAATATGAACTTTATCAATCTGTGTTTACCTGTTGCGTTACCAGTGGCTACCTACAGGCGTAAACCCATTCATCGGCACTTGCATAAAAAAAAGCTCATTCCCAATGTTGTCGGAATAATTGTCCACGTCGTAGAATTCTGCATAGAAATTGTCGCTATCATCGACATGTACTAGACATTGTCATTGCCTGCATCTTGAATTGTTCGATTATTTTCTTCTATGTTTGGATCACAATGGGGGCACATCACATGACATAGATCGTATGTCCGAGGAATCTGTACCGGAAATATGTTTTTAATAAGGAACCCATGAATGCCATCAGTGACTGGTATTTCGATATCAACAGAAGGTAATACTTTTCCATCATCAGTTATTTTTTCATACTTGCATTTTATACCAAAGATGCTGATGCGATATATTGAATTAGTTTGATATACAAAACGTTGTAAGACGACGTAAAACTCGTTTTCGTAGGTACTTCTTCCAATGTGGTCAATTCTCTCAATATCCAGTGTAATACAATTCAGGCGTATTATTCTACGAGAACTACAAACGAGCAGTTGTTTTTCTCCTGAAATGACTGAAATTATGTCCTCTCCGACAGTGGTGGTTAAGTCATGTGAGCGCATGGAACTATCTTTAAGTGAAATCCTATGCAGTATTTTAATTCGATTCATCTTTTGGCAAATATACAGCGTGGAATCGATAACAACCACAGTGCGAACGTGAAATAAAACATCAATGAACGGTTCTATAAAAACCGTTGTTTTTGTTTCATTGACAACGCGACAGAGTGTCGAAATGGATGGATATTTTCTGGACCCATATCTAAACGTAACCAAAATGTCAGCTTCATCTGTATTAAGATACTGAGTCCATTGTGGCTGAGTTGAATCCATACCGTTTGAGCTTACAACATCTTTTGTTTCCGATGTGCATGTGTTTAACAAAGATACTCGCAATACTTCGGATGAATGCGAAACACCTCGTAGTCCGTTAAATTTGTCACAACTTGAATATTCTTTTCCAAAACCATGGTCTGGAATATTGATTGAGTACGAAGCAGAAGTAAATGTTTCCAAAAGCATAGCACTTTCAGCAAATAACACTAACAACATTGGTATTTCAGTATCCACTACAGCTAGTCTAGTGTAGCACTCTTCCAGACAGACTGGATGCATCTTCATTAACGGCTCCGATGTCAACGACTGCGTTATCTGAGTTTTATCTATCTTGCGAAGATCAAGTTCGTGAAACAAATCTGGAAACATTGCTTGTCGTGTTTCGTTGAGGTTGCACCATCGTATAATAAACCACAGCCAGTTTATTTTCGACATATACGACAATGTCTCGTCGCGTAACAGATTCTCCAACGATACTCGATCGATACTGAGCATGTCATCCTCCCGAACTAGTTCTACTAAATTTGCGCGGACGTATTTAGTAAGATTCGGTTGATCGATGTCATATAATGTGCAGAGTTGGATTAGCTGAAAGCAGTTTTTGGTTGTTATTTGTGCTGTACTAATTCTATAATCGCAGTATTGCATTATATTTGATATGTTAAGAAAGTCTGCGAGTTCAAGAATTTCCGGTATCTGGTCATCTTCAATTGTTATGTCATAACTGCATACGTAATCCATTATCAAATCAAGAGCCTTTGGAGACCCTATTCCTAATTGCAATTCATCTGAAAGAAATTGGATAAAAATAAATCATAATCCTGAAATTGTTTGATGTATTACAATTAAATGTTTATATTTTTACAATATTAATTAATCTGACGTTTCCTTTATACATGTAAAATATATAAATGTTAATTATTGAGAATGTTTAGAAGAGATTCTATACTTTTTTAAAAATGAATTGTATATAAAACTGTATGTGATAACATATTATTTATAACATAATATTGAGATATATATATATATAATTTTCTACACCATTCCATGCAAAAATCAATATAATGGTATGTTTCTTCCAAAAAATATAAAAATATCAATAAGTTTTTTAAGTTAATACTGAAAATGGGATTTGGTTTTATTGAGTCTGTTCATGAAAGATAATGTAAAGTACAACACCTCTCACGCCTCCTAGCACCGTCTTAAACGATATTCTACTTTAAATCCACACAAATTGGGCTTGATGATCGCAAAGTACCAGAAAGTAATAACAGTACTTATGTGTAGTCGGGGTGACAGCACTAATATTACCTCACTGATAAGGGTATTTATAACGTAGGCATTTTTCAGATCAGGTATAACGTGTTACTTACCTGTGCCAGGGTCCCATCGTAACATTGCTTCAATTACAGGACTTGCTCGAGTTAATAATTCCACGTGGCACTTCCGTACCTGCAACGTGACTTGATAGTGTAAGTGTATTATGTTTATGTTTTACTGTTTTAATTAACGGTGGCTTTGCTTTAAAACTAACATCATTGTATTAATGTATAATACACTAGAAGTAATATAAAATTCCTGGCTTCCAGGCGGTTTGGTTTGATTACTTCTAATTAGTAAAAATCTCACAAATATCAGCCTGGTTTGAAATAACAATTATTGTTTTGTACATATCATGGTAGTGGAGGAAAATCACATACTATCCACGTGGGTTTAGTGAAATAAACACATTTTGAATAGGATTATAAATATCAAAGTTATGCGAGACGGAGTGCACAGTTCAGTTAATACTCATAAGAATACTAACATCCATGCGGTAAACTGTTTAAACGTATCTAATACAGAAGTTATCTAAATGAAAGGATAACTCTCTACAAACATCAGCGCAAGTCCACATGCTATAATCATCAGGAGCCTTTGAACAGAAAGCCCTGACATTCTTACAAGCATGAAATATAGTTACTTCTCTAGCAAATGTCTTCTATATAAACTGAATCAATGTCTCATTGGTCAGGTTATCTGGTAGGGTGGTGTATAGTGTAGAACATTCGTAGGTACTTAGAGGCATGAACATGCTTACACTGTAGATTATCAAGGCTTTGTTTGGAGCTTTTGATCGACCAAAACAGACTGATTCCTTAATTTAAAAAAAAAAAACGTTTCGCAATATGTTGTTACATGTTCTTCAATTGTGGAGTGGCAGGATATATACAGTTTCGATACCTCAGTACATGACATTCACAATAAAACTTGCTTAGTGTGGATTTTTGTGACACTTCGGAATCCAGTGGATATTAGTGACATTATTCACTTATTATTTACAGAAACCTACATAATCTCCAAAAAGGACGCATGCTGGGAAACAATGTTCTCCAGAAAAGGTATTGTTAGATAAGCAGAAGTACTCGCTAGCTCTTCATTCAACGTAATAATATCATGTGATCGTAAGACGAAATTGTTGGAAGCTTTGTCTGCAGAAAACACATTTAGTATGAAGTTTCTGGATTCCCGTCTTAAGATGACGTGTTTGTAAAATGGCGGCCGTGGAAACAGAGAGGAATTTGACTCGTTGATTCGTATATTTAATTCGATAATATCAGAAAATTAGGCATAAAAGTCGATGTACTATTCAAAGAACACAGTCAACAATGCGATCAAAACACACATCAATAACAAGGAGAAATAGAACAAAGTATGGAACACCACACACATAAAATGACAATACGGGAACGCTTTATGGTCAGTGAAACAAAAATCGCAAAGATCAGGTTTTATTGCATACGCATTTACAAGCTCCGATTACTTTCAATGTAACAGGAAACGTCAAATGACGTGAATTAAAGTAATTTTGGGTATGTAATGTATACTCGTTCGTGATTAGTGTACTTTTCTGTTCATGTCAAAGAAAGAATGTCATGTGATGCAAACAATGTTGATTTCGTTGTGAAAATTCCCATTATGTAATGTCAATATGTTTGTTTCAAACAAATGTTTTTTTGTGAAATTTTGAAAATTAAATGTTATTTTTATGCAATAAAAAGGTTATTACATTTATATTGGGATATAATTATGCACTCTTCTTTTGCGCATGAATATTGCGCTCCTAAAGTCGCGCAAGGAGCGCAGTATTTATACGCAAAAGAACTCGTGCATATATCCCAATACAAATATAATAACTTCTAAATATGATGCACCAAACAGCACTCTTACTCTATTGTCATCTCAGTTAAACGAAACAGTCCTCGGTCATGTATATCTGAATATATAAAAGTATAAAAAGACACAGAGCACGTACTTATGACCAGGGGTATCTTACGAAGTTTGTTAATCACGTCACCATAGAGATCAGGGCGTAATACTCCTTGTACTCTTAGATTATTTTATACTTTAAAGGTAGATCAAAAGGTCTTGGGTTCGATCCTCGCCTTGGCCGTGTTAATAATCCACATTACTCAGTACGGGTTGTACCCAAAAAACCATTGAGAGTGATGAATATAAGTTGCAAGAACTTGTTTCACAATCGATGTAAAACAAGAATATGTTTAAATTAAAACAAATAAAGATATACTAGGGTTATGATAATACAATTGTCAAAGGTTATTCGAAGTTTTTGTTCACAGTAACAGTAACTCTGATGGAGTAGCATATTAGTTATATAAAAGTTACGAATATTTGGGTCTTAAGGACTATTCGTCCATCATCTTAAAACAAGATCACCTGAGGATCTTTGCAATGTTGATTGAAGATGTTTTTTAAGTCTTTCCTTATGAAAGTCTATGTAAAACATGCAAAATCTCTATATAATAACGTTGGACTCAGTGGCTGCAGCCATCTTTGACCCCAGAGGCTTCAAATGAGCAATATTGATATACCAGGGCTTAATGATCACTAATAATAATAATACCGAACAAGCGGGCATGTGGATCCTCTACAAGCTAAATGGCTCTTATATCAAGGAGTTTCATCATTCAATTCCTTTCAATACTTTTTACAAGTGCCAAACACATTAACACCCTCAACCAAAATTTAAGCCCACAACTCAATGCTAACAATTTAAAAGAAGATTTTTTAAGTTTCCCTATACAAGTCTAAGTAAAACATGCAAAATCTTTATATACAAACTTTAGAAAAATTAACAAAGAAAATATGGGCCAAGATAGCCCGAAATCGATCACCTGAGTACTGGCACATTATCAAACTTCTTCGAAATCTTATGGTCATATACAATCTGTGCAAGCTTGGTTAAGATTGTTCAAGAAATGTGGGCTCTGTTGTGTATAACAACATTGATATAAATACACTGACAAAGTTTGGTAAAGATCAAATACAAAATGAATGGCAGCCATCTTGGATGTCACGCTGACCTAATTTTAACAAATCTAAAAAGCATTCATCTAAGAATCATTCACGTGAAGTTTGGTCAAAATTTGCCAAGCGGTTTCTGGGGAGAAGTCGTTTGAAGAAAAGTTAACGACGACGACGGACGACGGACGACAGACGAAGAGTGATCCCAGTAGATCACCTTGAACAGATCACCTTGAGCCTTCGGCTCAGGTGATCTAAAAATGAAGACAGATTTTTTAAAATTTCCCTATGTAAGTCTTTGTAAAACATGTGACCTCTGGGTCGGGGCCATATGTGTCCCCAGGATCACCATTTTACCAAACCTGGTAGAGGACCATAAGCTTATTGCAAATGCAAAATATTAAACCTCTGGCTCTTGCAGTTTCAGATAAGATGATTTTTTAAGTTTTTCCCTATACAAGTCTATGTAAAACATGTGACCCCTGGGGCAGGGTCAAATGTGATCCAAGGGTCACCATTTGAACAAACTTGATTAAGGACCATAGCTTATAGTAAATGCTAAATATTAAAACCTCTGGCTCTTGTAGTTTCAGAGAAGAAGATTTGTTAATGTTTTTCCTTTATAAGTCTATGTAAAATTGTGACCCCCGGGGTGGGGCCAAATTTGACCCTGTAACAAAATGAGTGCATATTTACTTAGGATTTTTAACTGTGTTTGTCGGGGCCTCATTTTCCCTGATTTTGAATAGGAATTTTGGTAGATTTTTGCCAAGCGCATCACTTTTAATCGATGCCTATATCTAATAAATGATATTTTACTAGATTCATTCTATTGATAAAGAATAAGTTGTTTTGGCGTTTATTTCATCAAAATCCATCAACTATTAAGAAAGTAATGATTTTACAAGCTGTGTATTATGAGTAAATTGCCAGTATTTACCAGTACGGGCCTAATAAATGTATAGAATTCCTATTACGACACTACGTGCAGTCCGAGCAGTCCGAGTAACATGACATTTGCATGGATGGCGTGTTTCACCAGGTATCCGTGTAGAGACTGTATATATGGGTGTCGAAATCGTAAGAACTTGTCACAGGATCCCAAGCCATTATCAAGAGAGGTCAGTGGCCTATATCATTACGGCAAAGGGTAAGTCAAATCTATTGTATTTGTTGTAAATTATTGCCATCCATCCATCCATCCATCCATCCATCCATCCTCATAGTAATACTGGTCGTAGGGCCTTAAAATGTTACACAATGGTAGAGCTTAGTCTGGAATAGTGTCCCGAAGCTTTTGAGGTCATGACGTGTTCCAAGATGGCCGCCAGTGACGTCATCAGACAATTCTTGTTATCGCTAGATCTCAAACATTTATAGTCGGATTTGAATGAAACTTTCAAAGATTGTAGGGTTCAGGGTCTAGTTATGCAGGAACGTAAAAACGTGTCTCTATGTAATAACGTCTTGACGTCAGTGACGTCACAATGTTACGAAAAGTCCTTTTTTTTTTTCAATGATTGCATTTTTCATGTTTTTTTACTGTAAAATCCATCAGTGTCATTGTCTTAGTCGACGCTGACAGTTTTAACGTCATGACGTCATTCAAAATGGCCGCCAATGACGTCATTTAAGAAATCTTGTAATCGCTATATCTCCTACATTTATTATCGGATTTCGATGCAACTTTCACAGCCTGTAGGGAAATAGGTTGGGTTGTGCAAGAATGTTAAAAATTGTCATGACGTCATCCAAGATGGCCGCCAGTGAGGTCATGATACAAATATTGTTACCGCTAGATTTTAAACATGTCGGATTTGAATGAAAATTTTACAGATTGTAGAGTTTAGGGTCTAGTTGTGCAGAAATATCAAAACGTGCCTCTACGTCACAACATCTTGACGTCAGTGACGTCACAATATAATGAAAAATCCTTCTTTTTTTTCACTGATTGCATATAATGAGGTATTTTAAGGCAAAATCTATCAATGTCATTGTCTGAATAGACGCTGACAGTTTTAACGTCATGACGTTATCCAAAATGGCCGCCAATGACGTCATTTAAGAAATCTTGTAAACGCTATATCTCCTGCATTTATTATCGGATTTTGATGCAACTTTCACAGCCTGCAGAGAATTTGGTTGAGTTGTGGATGAATGTCAAAAATGGTCATGTCGTCATCAAAGATGGACGCCAGTGACGTTATGGTAAAAAGCTTGTAAGCGCTAGATCTCAAACATTTA
>JAWPHD010022218.1:0-25835 GCA_037043455.1 Cyrtodaria siliqua
GATGAAAAATGAAGGCCCTATTGTCTTAACGAGGCAAAATATAGTATTTTCAACTAAATCAAGGGCCATAACTCCGCTATAACTTGTTCAATCTGGCTGATTTTTGAACTTGTCCAAGCTGTCATTGATATTAACAATATGTTCAAGTTTGGTAAAGATCGGATGAAAAATGAAGACCCTATCGTCTTAATGAGGTAAAAGTAAACGGACGGACGACGGACGACAGACGACGGACACCCTACCACCCTATAAGCTCTGCTGGACCGTGGCCAGTAGAGCTAGAAATGAAAGCCATATCGTCTTAACGAGGCAAAATATAGCATTTTTAACTAAGTCAAGGGCCATAACTCCGCTGTTAGTGGTCAAATCTGGCTGGTTTTCGAACCAGTTCAAGCTTTCATTGATATTAACAATCTGTTAAAGTTTGGTAAAGATCAGATGAAAAATGAAGGCCCTATCGTATTAACGAGACAAAGGTTAACGACGGACAGACGGACAACGGATAACTCTTCATCTCGAAAAAATAATAATAATTTTAAAAAAAAAATATCAAAAAAAAAATCAAAAAGAAATTTAAAAAAAAAGAAAAAAAGATAAAAAAAAATATAAAAAATAAATATAAAAAAAGAAAGTTATAAAATCTGGTAAAGTTTGGCAAAGATCAGATGCAAAATGAAGGCCCGATCATATGACGAGGCAAATTATAGCATTTTTAACAAAATCAAGGGCCATAACTCCGCTGTTACTGGTCCGATCTGGTTGGTTTTCAAACTTGGCCGAGCTTTCATTGACATTAACAATCTGATCAAGTTTGGTAAAGATCTGATGAAAAATAAAGGCCCTATCGTCTTAACGAGGGAAAATATAGCATTTTGAACTAAATCAAGGGCATTAACTCCGCTGTTACTGGTCCAACATGGATGGTTTTCGAACTTATCCGAGTTTTCATTGATATTAACAATCTGTTCAAGTTTAGTAAAGATCGGATGAACAATGAAGCCCCTATCGTCTTAACAAGTCAAAATATAGCATTTTAAACTAAATCAAGGGCCATAACTCCGCTGTTACTGGTCCAACATGGATGGTTTTCGAACTTATCCGAGCCCTCATTGATATTTACAATCTGATCAAGTTTAGTAAAGGTCGGATGAACAATGAAGCCCCTATCGTCTTATTAAGGCAAAATATAGCATTTTGAACTAAATCAAGGGCCATAACTCTGCTGTTCCTAGACCGATATAAATGGTTTTCAAACTTGCCCGAGCTTTCATTGATAATAACAATCTGATAAAATTTAGTAAAGATCGGATGAACAATGAAGCCCCCATCATGTTAACGACGCAAAATATAGCGTTTTTAACTAAATCAAATGGCCATAGATCCGCTGTTACTATTCAGATATGGCTGGTTTTCGATCGTTTCTGAACTTTCCTTGATATTAACAAAGTGGTAAAGTTTGGTAAAGATAAGATGAAAAATGAAGGCACTATCGTCTTAACGAGGCAAAATATAGCATTTTTATCTAAATCCACGGCCATAACTCCACTGTTGCTAGTCCGATATGGCTGGTTTTTAGACTTGTTCGAGCTTTCAACGACATTAGCAATCTGATAAAGCTTGGTAAAGATCGTATAAACAATGAAGCCCCTAATGTCTTAACGAGGCAAAATATAGCATGTTTAACTAAATAAAGGGCCGTAACTCCGCTGTTACAAGTCCAATATGGCTGATTTTAGCACTTCTCTGAGCTTTCATTGATATTAACAATGTGGTAAAGTTTGATAAAGATAGGATGAAAAATGAAGGCCCTATCGTCTTAACGAGGAAAAATATAGCAATATAGAATTTTTAACTAAATCAAGGACCATAACTCTGCTGTTACTTGTCCGATTTGGCTGGTTTTCGAACTTGTCCGAGCTTTCATTGATATTAACAATGTGGTAAAGTTTGATAAACATAGGATGAAAAATGAAGGCCCTATCGTCTTAACGAGGAAAAATATAGCATCTTGAACTAAATCAAGTGCCATAACTCCGCTATTACTAGTCCGATATGAATGGTTTTCGAACTTGTCTGAGCGTTCATTGATATTCACAATCTGATAACGTTTGGTAAAGATCGGATGAACAATGAAGCTGCTATCGTCTTAACGAAGCAAAATATAGCATTTTTAACTAAATCAAGGGCCATAACTCCGCTGTTACTGTCTGATATGGCTGGTTTTTGAACTTTTTGAGCTTTCATTGATATTAACAATGTGGTAAAGTTTGGTAAAGATAGGATGAAAAATAAATGCCCTATCGTCTTAACGAGGCAAAATATACTCAATATAACATTTTTAGTTAAATCAAGGGCCATAACTCCGCTGTTACTGGTCCGATCTGGCTGGTTTTCAAACTTGTTCAAGCTTTCATTGATATTAATAACCTGTTAAAGTTTGGTAAAGATCGGATGTAAAATGAAGGCCCTATCGTCTTAACGAGGCAAAATATAGCAATATGGCATTTTTAACTAAATCAAGGGCCATAACTCCGCTGTTACTGGTCCGATCTGGCTGGTTTTCTAACTTCTCTGAGCTTTCATTGATATTAATAACCTGTTAAAGTTTGGTAAAGATCGGATGAGAAATGACGGCCCTATCGTCTTAACGAGACAAAAGTTAACGACGGACGACGGACGGACGGACGACGGACAACTCGCCATCCCATAAGCTCTTCTGGCCCTTGGCCAGTAGAGCTAAAAACTAGAACGTAGCACTTACAAGTATCCAGAAGAAATATTACGTCTAGAACTGACAACGTGGTATTTACATGTAACCAGAAAACGTATTACCTCTAGAACTGACAATGTAATATTTAAATGTATCCAGAACAAATATTACCTCTAGAACTGACAACGTAGCATTAACATGTATACGGGCAACATATTACCCTAGAATTGACAACGTAGCACTTACAATAATCTGGAAAACATATTAGCTCTAGAATGGAAAACGTAGTATTTGCGTTTATCCCGAAAACACATAACCTGTATAATTTACAACATAGCAGTTATATGTATCCAGAACACAAATTAACTCTAGAACTGACAATATAGCATTAACATGTTTCTAGAAAACATATTAACCCTAGAATTGACAGCAAAGCACTTTGCATTAATCTAGAAAATATATTACCTCTAGAATTGACAATGTAGCATTTACCTGTAGCCAGAAAATATTTTAGCTCTAGAACTGACAACGTAGCATTAACATTAATACAGAAAACATATTAGCTCTAGAATCGACAACGTAGCATTTTTATGTATCCAGAAAATGTATTGACTATAATTTACAACATAGCATTTACATGTATCCAGAAACATATTGACCTCTAGAACTGATAACGTGGCATTTACATGTATCCAGAACAAATATTAACCTCTAGAATTGACAACGTAGCATATACGTACTAACATACATGCTTAACGGTAGAACCCCGTCAATCAACCGTCAGCTTTTTTAATGCGCGATCACAAGACAACCTCTTGGTATCTATTATAAAACTCTCCTCAAGTTTGTTGATTTTGGTTCTTTGCTTATGTCTTCGTTTGGACGTTTTTCTACAGTTTCCCAATGCTAAAACTTTTTTTTTCTGTTTTATAAGACCACGCTATTTCACGGTACATGTGGCTGTCTGACAATGTTGACGTTTCCTTTAATTGCCTGTTTTTGTTTTCGATAGAACAAAGTACTCAACGCAAATGTTTTGCATGTTTGACTACAGGAAGTAAACCTCTGATACGAAAATGTATATTGATATCATGTAAATGTGTTGCTTTCAGTTATTTAAGTTTTCAAGTTCTTGATCATTTAGTGGGAAATGTGTACGTTAAATATACCTATATAATCATTTCATAATATATTACACACGTCACTCATATAAACACGGAATTACATTACGCAAACATTACTGAAATATCATTTTGCAACGTACTGCATGCTTGGTGGTGGACCCTTTTACAGTTCGCCACTATGCTTTCCTCTTTAATTGTACGATGACCGGACAGGCTGTGGACCATGTGATGACGCCTACCTAAAGCCCATTGGGACGGTGGCGTTTGATGTTTGTCCATGATCTTTCTTGTCGTGCCCTTAATGGTTTATTATCTTACTGCTCTGGCTTCTACAAAGTCATTGTCATTGTGGCTTTCTAGGCTATTGTTTTTTTGTATTATATTTACACGAGCATATTTGTGTTTTACTTATATTGTCTATTGATGCTGCCTTGTTGGTTAGAGATTAGATCATGGCGGGGATTTCTTTATTTACACTGTCCTGTTTTTAATGGGACTGACAGTAGAGGGTAAGTGTGAGGTTTGGTGTGCACCCTAGGAACGCGTTTAAACCCCCCAGTGGCCTACTTTGCCACTGACCGTTCCAAGGCGGTAGCCCTATTGTCAACCCTTTTGTGTTTGTGATGTCGTTTGCATTTTTTATTACTTTTGTCTTTTCGTTTGTCTGTTTGCGTGTTTGTTTTTGTGTTTTGTGGTTGACTGTCGTCCTTGAATGCTGCTTTCCCTGTCCGATATTTTTATCCTTTTTTATATGCACAATTGTGTTGTTTGTGCCGTGTGGCGACCGTAAAAAGTCTCCCCGTACATCCAATCAATATTGTTATTTTTACATCCTACAGGGATTGTATGACATTCATTGATCCAGTTTTCCTTAAACACGTGTGTTTCATATACCGTGTTGAAGGTTTTGTGCTCATCGACATTTTGGCCCATTTTATTAGGGTTTTCCTTAACTTTCCTCATTATCTTGCATTAGACACTGACGTGAGTTTTGGACCTCTTTTAACAGTCCTCAAGTTTACTAATATTATTTCTTATGGATCTTTGATACGATTCTATTTTGTATCTCTAATAAATACTTATTGGCCCTTATTTCGCTTTTCACAGAATGGTATTACTCTCCATAAAAACAATTATGAGTCTTTTAGCTAAAACTTTAAAAATAAATCTTTCACCTCTTCGGTTACACTCTGCGTCATCAATACAAATTCCACAAAATAACTCTTCATTTCTTAGAACTAAACCATATGTACGCCTTACACCTTTAAATCTTCATTCGGCAACCTCGTTTCATGTTCCTTCTAATAATTTTACTAGGATTTTTAATAATGGCTCAAAATATTCCGTAACTCCTCTAGGATCACCTGTTTTGAGGAAATACCATGTAAAGTCTCCTTTCAGAAATCATTTAGTTCATTCAAGACGCAGGGTGTTTCCCTCTATTTATAAGTGCAATGCTAAGAGGTGCAGTTGTTGCAATTTTTTTATCGTGCAAGTCCTCCATTAAATCAGCTGTTAATGGTAGATTGTTTAATGTATGTCTAGCTTCAAATGTTGATTGACGTACTACTCACGTCATTTATGTTCTGACTTGAAATGGACCACTTTGCGGTATACAATATGTTGGACAAACAGGTCGATCCTTAAAAGTTCGATTTCGTGAACACAAATATAATGCAAGTAATCCTAAAAAGTTAAAAAATTACTTGTACCAACACTTTCGTCAGTCAGGTCATACTTTTAATTACGTAACTGTTCAACCAGTTGAATATTTATTTTTTTGATAATGATGCTACTAAAAGCTTCAAAATAAAAGCTAGACACATTGCAGAACTTAAGTGGATGAAAAACTTACAGACGCCTTATCCACTCGGCCTTAATGACAATATTTACCAAGAAGGAAATATTTCTAAAGATCCTAATATTGACATTTTTTCTATATTTTCTATTCGAAAGCGTAAATCTAGGTCTCATGGTCTTAGGCGTAATGGTAACATCAAACGTAAATCGCGTGTAATTATTTCTGTCGCTGATTTACATACTATTTTTAAACAGTCTGGAAAGCACTCTATGCTTTCACGGCTTACATCTTTGTCTATTTCTTCACTGAAGTTGATCTACGAGGAAGCCGACAAAATGTTCATTCGTACAGATCCCTTGTATAACACTGCTTCCATTGTTCAAAGCTACACACAACATGTTCTCCGACCCCATATTGACAAGGAGTCTGATCACGTCTGGCATTTTCTAAAATTACTATATATTAATAAAGGTATTGATTTCATTGACATGCCTAGTATTTGTCGGGATACTCGTGTAGTTGATTCTATCCCAAAATATTTCAAAAATTCCGAAAGTCCTGTAATTTGTTATAAGTATAAAAAGCCTATTAGAAATATTAGTTTTAACTACAACAAAATAGTTTCTGACCTTAATATAGTACTTAATACTCCTAAGGAATGTGAATGCAACACATCAAAATTTTGCTATGCTCCAACAGGTCATGTCATCACTGGTAATTTTGATATTGTTGATAAACGTATTCGGCATTTGTTTTCGAAAGGTCCTAAATATAGATTACCTTCAACTATTCATTTTAATGCTTGTCGTGCCCAGATCGCCCACTCCATTGAAGATTTTAGTATAAAATGGTGTCGTAGAGAACATGCGGACCCAAACTCGCTTTCTTCTTGGAAAAAGTCTATTCTTAAAATTATAGATACACGTATTAACTTTTATAATGCTAACCCCTCTTTACTACCTCCGAGACCTAGGTTTTCCTTTCGTAATCTAAAATCGGGAATTCAGGAATTTCATAATAAATTTGTTTTAGTTCCTGCAGATAAAGCAGCTAATAATGTAATTATTGTTTGACGCCTACATTACGTCAATGTTTTATCTCTGGAACTCGGCAGCACCAATTCGTATACTCCAGTTAATTCTACTGAGGATGATGTTGTTTCCGCACATATCACTCGGTGCACTACTTTCAAGGCTGGTGTAAGCGATAAGCAAAATAAACTGCCTACCATGTACTGGATTCCTAAATTACATAAAAATCCATATAAGGCTCGCTTTATTTCTAATTCTAGTGCCTGCACGACAACAAGCATCTCCAAACTTTTAACTTCTTGTCTTACTGCCGTTAAAGATCACGTTAAACTATATTGTGATAAAACTTTTGAAAACTCTGGGATTAATTTATTTTGGTCTATAAAAAATTCAGGAGACGTTCTTGATAAAATTTTCAATAAAGGTCAAGTTTCATCATTAAGTACCTATGACTTTTCTACACTATATACAACCTTACCACATCATCTTATTAAAGACAAGCTAATTTCTCTTATTCAAAAAACATTCGCTAGAGAAAATACTACATTTTTGGCATGTAATAATATTAAAGCGTTTTTCACTAACGGCAGTTTAGACAATTATACTATGTGGACTTGCTATGAAGTTTGTGAAGCACTCATCTTCCTATTAGATAATATTTTCGTCAGGTATGGTACCACCGTTTATAGACAAATTGTTGGTATCCCTATGGGTACGAACTGTGCACCACTTGTCGCAGATTTGTTTTTATTTTGCTATGAAAGGGATTTCATGTTGAGTCTTTCACCAGATAACCAGGCAGATATTATTGAAGCTTTTAATGACACCTCTCGGTATCTGGATGACATACTGAACATTGACAACCCTTTCTTTCCAACTATGGTTCATAATATTTATCCTAAAGAACTTCGGCTTAATAAAGAAAATATATCTGATGATAACGCTTCTTTTCTTGATTTAGATCTCTCGATTGAAAATGGTAAAATAATTAGCAAAATCTATGACAAGAGAGATGATTGTAATTTTGACATTGTTAATTATCCCCACTTGGATGGGGATGTTCCCCGAGCAACTTCTTATGGGGTGTATCTGTCTCAACTTATTCGTTTTTCTAGAGCTTGTACTCGAGTTGAGGACTTTAATATTCGTAATCTTTGTATAACTAAAAAGTTACTCAATCAGGGTTACCGTTACCATAAACTTCGTAAAACCTTTGCAAAATTTTATTATCGTAACCCTGATCTTCTTTCCAAATATAAATGTAATTTAAGGACTCTTCTGCGACAAGGACTATCACAACCTGACTTCTATGGTGATGTGATTTATAAACTTCGTAAGATTCTTGGTCATGATCACTTTCATACTATCTTTGTTAGACTTGTTAAAAAGTTTATCAAAAGAGGTTATGACCCTATCATTTTGCAACGTACTGCATGCTTGGTGGTGGACCCTTTTACAGTTCGCCACTATGCTTTCCTCTTTAATTGTACGATGACCGGACAGGCTGTGGACCCTGTGATGACGCCTACCTAAAGCCCATTGGGACGGTGGCGTTTGATGTTTGTCCATGATCTTTCTTGTCGTGCCCTTAATGGTTTATTATCTTACTGCTCTGGCTTCTGCAAAGTCATTGAGTACCTTCATTGTGGCTTTCTAGGCTATTGTTTTTTTGTATTATATTTACACGAGCATATTTGTGTTTTACTTATATTGTCTATTGATGCTGCCTTGTTGGTTAGAGATTAGATCATGACTGGGATTTCTTTATTTACACTGTCCTGTTTTAATGGGATGACAGTAGGGTAAGTGTGAGGTTTGGTGCACCCTAGAACCGGTTTAAACCCCCAGTGGCCTGCTTTGCCACTGACCGTTCCAAGGCGGTAGCCCTATTGTCAACCCTTTTGTGTTTGTGATGTCGTTTGCATTGTTTATTACTTTTGTCTTTTCGTTTGTCTGTTTGCGTGTTTGTTTTTGTGTTTTGTGGTTGACTGTCGTCCTTGAATGCTGCTTTCCCTGTCCGATATTTTTATCCTTTTTTTCTATACGTCTGTATTGCATACGCATTTCCTTTCAATGACACGTCAATATTTTCTTATATTGACGTGTAGTAAAAAAGAGTATGATAATGGACCTTTGGAAACGGCCGAGCACGACACATACGAAATATTGCCAAATGTACTATATTATCACGCGGAATAAATAATTAATAACAATAATAGTTAAAAATGCATGCCATCTTCGGGAGGGTTAAAACTCTGTACTATTGATTTTATGAATAGTGAATTCTGCTCAACCCGGGGCTAGGGGACGTGAACGGTAGCAAGCATATTTCACAACCGTTCATGAACAGTCTCAATCAAACCGAGACTGAAATATTTCGTATTTATCGTGTTCGGCCGTTTCCAAAGGTCCACTCTCATACTCTTTTATATCAATAGCATTACGTGGTGTAATTGAAATCTCTTTCGAGGGTTCTACGAGAAACTAATGTACCTGGTTTTTCGGGAAATATTTAGTAGTTCCAATATATTTGCGTTTACACCACAACCTCCCTTTAGATGTGAAATTGAAATGGCATGTGCAAATAAAACGGTATCCTCTTAGGAACTGAAAGGAAAAGTATTCTAGATCATCTGCGATGCTTGCTTGTTTCCAAGATAAACGTCTAGAACAGTTATCCTGAACAGAGTATGTATTTTGCCGATACACTGGCATCGTTTCTGCTTGGCTGAGACAGGAACACCTGCTATCCACGATATACAGAATGGCAGAAAGACTATACATGTATTAATAAACAAAGATAAACAAAGAGGAAATCTGCACTAGTATATCGACGAACTAAATGCGAACGGTCAGAAATACTTCAATAAAAAAATAACCATTACGGTCACGTGCTTCCAGTTGCAAATTTGTTTCTGCACAAATGGTCAAGACGTTTGTATTTAAAATCAAGCGTCGAAGATAATCAAGACTAAAAGTAAAAGTAGTCAAAATAATAGAAAGACATGTCGTTTTAATGACTAACATTGGAAAATCCGGTAAACATGATTAAAGTCAGAATATGCTTATTGTTAACCTTAACGGAGATGATAGAGACTTTGTGTCAAGTATTTGCGTACAATATTACCGTCAAATTTGCATTAAATCCCCGACGTACCCAGCCGTTAATAGAAACAACTGATTAGAAACGTACGCTTCGTTAAAGAGGCACGCTGACTTTGTGTTTACATAACATTTACTGTGCTATAAATAAACCATTTGGATATACACATTACCCGTGTTGTGCTTAGCGTTGGCGCAGCGTGTAGGGGTTACAGCGTAATTAGTACACAAATATTTATTCGGCATAGTGTGTACAGTTTAATTTATTCAATTTATTTGTTAGCGTAATTAAGTTGTAACGCTTCCGAGTGCTTCGTCAACTGTGTCAGTTTATGTGTCAATAAGCATATTCTGCCTTTCTGACCAAGACTGACAGTATTGGGATTGACAACTTTTGATTAGGAAGTTTGTCCGAGTTTCTCCAAAACATCTAACTTAAATACTATACGACTTCATTTGATATTGTGCACAATTGTTACAATGGTCATTAGCTATCCAACAAATGTTATTCTATGACATTAAACTTCAGCTTAAGTCCCATTTGATTGAACATATAAACGTTTGTACGAGTACTGCGTCAAACAAGGACACGGAATTATTAAATATTCAGCCGCAGCCGGGAATGGAACCACGACGGCTGCGGCACGACGATTTTTGAAATGACAATTATTCTGAATATGTAATAATTCCGTGTCCTTGTTTGACGCAATAGAGCACTTGTATACAATAAAAACGTTGTATGTAGTGGCTTAACTGTGAAGAATCCAAGGCTGGAACTCAGTAGGTTTAAAGAGCTACGTCATAATATTTTACGTCATAATTGTCATGGCTTGGTGTAGCAAGAGGTCATTGGTTCAATTCCCGGCTGCGGCACGCCAATTTCTGAAATGGCAATTATTCTGAATAGTTATAAATATAGATATAAAAATTGAACATGAAAAGCTGCATTCAAGGACGACAGTCAACCACAAACATGCACAGAAACAAAGAACGCATTGAAAGATGAATTAAAGGCCAAATAAGACATCACAAACACAAAAGGGTTGGCAATAGGGCTACCGCCTTGGAGCGGTCAGTGGCAAAACAGGCCGCTGGGGTTTAAACCAGGTTAGAGGGTGCACCAAACCTCACACCTACCCTACTGTCATCCCAATAAAACGGGAAAGTGTAAATAAAGAAATCCCCGCCATGAACTATTTTCTAACCAGCAAGGCAGCGATAATAGTTAAGAAATGTGTCCGAGTTTCTCCAAAACATCTTAACTTGAATACTATTCAACCTACTGGATTGATATTTGCACAGTATGTCTATGACCTTCCCATTCGGTTCCTCTTCGGTTCAATGTCATACTCAGTTGGACCTTTGTTGAAAATATAGTTTCGTGGAACGTCCACGTTTGTGTAAATTGTGTAGGTGTTTTCAGCATACAAATATCTGAGAAATGTATGCATGTATAAACTGAAAGTTGGCGAAACGCAGTGAACAAACACAATGGCGGAATAAGATTTGTTTCGGATAAGTATCTAACAAACCCTATGTCTAAAACGTGAAATTTTCAATAAACCGGTGCATTTAATGTCTCACCTGTAATTATGGAGATAAAGCCACCATGGTCTTGAATATATAGGTGTTTCGGAAAACAACTGTGTATGCCCAATCTCTACCCAGAGTTGTCGTTCCTAGGATACACATACATCTCTGCCAAATACCAAGAATCTTAGCAAACGATGAAAAACGGTGAAAATGCAAAATTGCTTGATGACACTAATATTTTTCTGAATTAACTTCATATGAAATGCTTATATTACAAAGAAAACAATTTTCGGCTTGAATGTTTTAAATATACAGTAAATTATGCTCATGATTATATTGCGGTAGTATAAAGGTTTGTACTTTGGCATATCACTCCACCGTCAAAAGTTTAAAATAGGAACCACCAAATCGTCCCCATAGCGTTACAGTACAGCGATTTGCTTACCAGCACTTTCCAGTATCACATAGATCTTAACAACCTACTTAAATTAAAGTATTAACCGATACTATATATCAAAATGTAGATAATAAGTCGTGTTTCTTTGGATTGTTTACATGTCAATCAACGGCCAATAATTGGTGGTGTCACGGTGTTGAAGTTCTGTTGCTATTTTTATATTTTAGCTATGGTCATGTGACAAATTATCATGTGATCGCAGACTACTTTCTTAGACGTTGACAGAGGTCAATGTAATGGCCTCTGGGAGAGATTGGTGTATGCCAACATGTTTATACAAATAAATGACTTCCACCGCACTAAGCAAAACAAAAATAATCTCAGTTTTGTTAAAAATGAAATGTTCGTTACTGTCTCCAAAAACTGAACAGACTCATTACATGTTGTCACTGATCGACAGGAAATGTTCGTTACATTTGCTATAACTGATAACAGGCAATAAGGCAGTACTAAAATAGCGAAGATTTGAAAAAATATATATTTTCGAAATATAAACAAATCTTAATTACTTCAGTTGACACATTTTTTCAATATTGTATACTCAACGGTCAAGGCTGGCAAAACTATTTTAAAGTGAAATGTTCGTTACCAATGTTTTATCAAGGGTAGAGTAAGATTGCACATTAAACTAAGTTCCTAACCAAACACTCCAATATGCGCACACGTTTGTGTGAAAAGATGTAGAAATAACTCATCTAAATCACTTGTGTTTCTTTTTACATACTATAAAAATGTTCGTTACCGAAGTGTTCGTTACATACATATAAACCATGGGCTACTCAACTTTTCGGTACCAACTCAGACGGCAAACTTTAAATGCTACCACCTTTCAGATATTTCTTATTAAAAAAGAAATAGCCAGGATAGTTTTTCTCAAACGGTAGCTTAACACATTATTTTTGGGCAAAAACATGCAAATTTGAACAAAGACGATAAAAACCGGAATACTTTTTTCAATATTATTATCATTGCAGTATTAGGGAGCTGAAGTTTCTAAAAGTTGTCTGTTACATTCATATAAATAAAAATAATATTTGGAATGAACAAAATGTATACAGCTTGACATTTTGAGGGGTAATCAGCAGAAAAAGCATACAAATCGCTGAATTTTGGAATAATTAAAAAAAAAATACATTCATCTAAAGATGTCCTTTGATATAGAAAAAAATTGTAAAGGATCGGAGCTTTGGAAAAGCTGGGACATTTTGGGCCAAAAGTTGCAAATTTGAACCAAAATCGCTAAAAAGAGGATTATTTTTAAAAAATATAATTCTCATTACAGTATTAGGAGATTGAAATCCTTAAAGTTATCTGTTATATACATGTTTATGAAAAAACAAATATTTGGAATGATCATAATATAGTAATCTTGAAATTTTACAAAAGTAAAGCATAAAATAAAAGATTTTTGGATATTTATTTATAACAAAACAAAGTATTTTTCAAAAATGTAAATAAAGATGTATTAAGGTAAAGACAAAAAGTTCCCAAGTAACTGGAAAACTGCAAATAACATTTACGTAAATTTGAATTTTTATTAAAATAATAATTTCTTTTGAAATGAAAGGGAGCTGAAGGTCTTTAAAATTTTCTTATTTTTTCGCGTATATGGAAAGAAAATGAACGAACACCAAAAAAGTAGCTTTAATTTTTTTCCATGAATATCAGGTATTTGTAATCTATAAATTGAAGACTATTTAAACGATTTTGATAATTAAACTCAAACTCATAAATTGCTTACGTAAATGCCAGTGTAGTATTTCTTTTATTAAACAATTGCAAACAAATATATGCCAATTAACAGAACCGAGAGAAGCATATTTCGGTTTTGGGTTGAGAAAAATGCAATTCATAAGTAAACGTAGTTTTAAAGAAAACTCAGCCTGGAAAATAATATACGTCTCAAAGCTATTGTAACAGACAATCATGATATTAACATCTTTAACAGAATACTACATTTTCATCTGCCGAATGTTGACGCATGTTGACATTTTAAATCGTGTATAAATGCTACAACTAACTCCCCTGCATTCACACCATGTTACAATACAGGGAAGTCTATGCTTTCTGCAAGTACAGTGTAAAGTATGTTTCGCAAGATACTTTGATAACATTTCGAAATTATAAAGGAACAGATGTGTCATCTGTTATAATGCCTTATAACAAAGCCCAAGGTGTACCATCCTTATTCTAAAGGGATGTAAAACTTTCCGAGGTTCTTGATTGCACGTGATGGTAAGCACGCAAATGTTGTACTGCTGCTGCTGCATATGTATGAGGAATACTGCTCATCAAGAGCTGACCAGTTGAATCCACAAAGCTGTAAGATGGACATACAACATGCCGTTGTAATGAGACACTGGATTATTATTAACTGATATCCAGTTGATAATTATTCCAGGGTCTCATTACAACGGGTTGTTGTATACCCATCCTACTGCGTTGTGAATTGGATTGGAAAATCAGTTTTTACTAAAGACTGTGTGTCCATTTAGAAAACCTACTGTTCAAAATAATACGTAACTACCGTCTTTCAAAACTTGTCTTTCAGGATGCTCTGTCCTATTGCCTTAGCGGTATCTAGATTATATTTTTCTTTCAGCAGTCATATACTCAAACTACTGTGTAAATAAGTTGTTTTCTTTTAAGAACGATTTCCTACTGTTCCTTATGTAGCCCCTTTTTGTACAAAAAACGTTAAGATATATCTGGAATATTACATGGAATTGAGTGTATATAATAGTGTAGTATAGGCATTTTTTTATTTTGCGTTTCCTTTTCCTTTCAGTATATAATTCAATGATGGAATCAAGGGCTGATAATCACATAGGCTTTTACATATGTTAAGTAAATAACTAGAACGGTGTTCTACAGAACACTTTTGTAGGCTGCCATGTGCTTATTTAACGTTATGAGCTAGGTCAGGTTGCAGGTAAAGGTTTAATGGAAAGGGGCATGACTTTGCCGAAATGAAAGACAACGTTATTAGACTTGTGTAACGACTTTCCTTTGGGTGAGATAAAGATGTTTATGAAGTGTCATGAACATAGGTTAATTGCTTTGTTCAGGTTGCAGGTTAAAGCGTGACGGACAGACGGACGAAGACGACGAATTAAGACAGACTACGGACAAAGCGATCCCTACCATGTCGGCCATGCTACGAAGGTGACACAAAGACAAATAAAATGGAACTTTGAACTGTAACATTTCTGTGAATCATTTTTTAATGTTAGCTCAATCTTTTTAATTAAAAAGTTAAAAGTGTACTTTATTATCTCCCTTTATAGCAACACGTCACACGTTTATATCATTTCGTATTGTTTCGTATATATAGAATCTAAAAAACTATATTCACATGTAATTTGCTTAAAAAGGATAAATATATTCTAATTTGTTTGGTTATCTTTACCTTCTTTCGATAGAATGTGTGTTTAAGGATTAAAATGGTTAAATGTTTGCTTCCATATGTTTTTATACGTTTTTAAGGGTTGAACTATTAAATGTTATATGTTTACATGGCTTACGTAACCATTTTGAATTCATTTTGAATGCAATCAAATACACACACACAAAATTGGTGGAGTTAATCCATGCTATACATCCATTTGTATATCAATTTAGAACATTTTCTTAAAAATTACCACCCTTTATAGAACAATAGTTTTACACACTTAAGCTACCGAACTAAAAATACTACCCTGGCTTAAAAGAAGTATAAGACATTGACCTTTCCGAAAATGCGTATTAGAATATGCCAGCTTGAGTGGTACCATTATGTCAAAATTTGGGTAGCAGCCCACGGACTAATATGCGAAACTTTCGAAATATGCATTGCTAGCGCTGTATCCTGTGCTGTTCGTCAAGCTATTAGAACCCCCTATTAGTTAAAACCTAACATTTTGACGAACAGACAGGAACTACATCTTCATTGATTACGCTGTGAGTATACCATTTTATCATGTTGATTTTGTGTGTAATAACATGCTATTTAGTTATCAATAGTTGTTCACATCATAGGAAATTGATAACATTACATACCAACGCCATGTATTGGGACATCCCTATTGCATAAAGGAATCCAAAGCGAGAAGTGTTCATTCCAATCAGTAACGTTACAATCAGTAACGAACATTTCTTCATTGTTTATGTCAACTTATTTTACAACAGTATGAAGAAATAAAGATTAAATGATAAAAATAGTTGAATGCTGTGATATTAAAATGTATTTATTGCCTTACACCTTAAATATTGAGCATATCCAAAACATACATGCATATTAGGAATGACACTTTCATACCTGCTCTTTTATCCGAAAAATAAGACTTTACACATGATTATTTGTTGAAACAAAACTGTATAGCACTTTCTTTCATTCTTCTTTAAGTTGTAATTATATTAGAAGATAAATATTCGATAATCTTCAGCATGAATTGGTATTGCCACTCGGTAGTGTTGATATCATAATAAGTTTATCTATATAGGTAACGAACATTTTATCGATCGTAACGAACATTTCAAAAAATTACTTATTTCAGATCAGGACCGTCAACAATGGCGAAAACCAGGGCTGAAATGCAGAAAGCATGCAAAATGAGGCTTAAAGTAAAGAATGACGAGTTGTTTTTAAGAAAGGAACGAGAAAGATGGCATTAAAGTTATGCCCTGTCATCAAAAGAAAGGAGAAAGAAATATATAAAAACATTGAGAAATATTAAATGTTTCGTCATGATGTATCAAATCTAGATAATTTGTATAGGTAGCCACAGTGTATTACTAAACAAATGGTATGTTGGAGGATATTCAGGACAAAGTTGAGACAGATAATGACATTAAAATTACCTTTCACATTTTCTCAATATAAAGGGTCACACATTATAAATATCTACTTGTCACTGCTACTTTTTTCATTTAAGTATTGGCTAATTTTTCAGAAAAACAAAACAAAAATATATCAAAACACGTTTTCGTATTTATTTCTGATGATTCTTTTGTAAATCAAAATATAACAAAAAAAACGTTTATTAAACTACTGTACTAAACTACTCTACCTTTCTAATTCCAAATATATTAAAATATATGTCATTCTTTCAAGTTCGTGTGTTACCAAAACAGGTATTCTAGATAACAATGTAACGTAGATTACTAAATATTACTTTTCATATATGAAGCATAGAAAAAAAAGTTATTATAAAAAGTAATACGATTAAAAAGAAACGCATGATTTGAAATTACAAGAAATCAGGGTCATTTTATGTATAAGTTTTAACTCATTTGCTTTTTTGGTAAGTTATAAAAGATGATTATTTTGTAACGTAGATTTCAAAATGAAATTAAGGTACTTGGGGTAAGGGAAACATTTGAGATGCAATTCTACAAGTTTGCATATGTTTGTTTTCTCAAATAAAAGTATCTTTGACAGTTTCATAAACACTAAATATTTTTATTTTGAGCCTTTATTTTGAGAAGTTCTGCCTTATGGAGTAGAAAAAGCAACTATTTCAGTGGCCTAGGAATGCAGATACACTTTGGACGAACAGTAGTGATGTTCTCTGTCAGATCATCATCACATCAGCTACTGGGAAATCTAACGGATGATTAAATTATCAGAACAGTAAAACAAAGTTATTTTCTGTAAAATATCGATAGCTAGCTAATGGCATAACTGTTTGCAAGTCAAAAGTGAATAACTCAAAACATCAGCCATGTTTAATATCGAAAACTGTGAGCACTACTTTTCAAGCAAGTGTTAAGCGGTCGATTTGTTATCTCTATTGAAATAAGAGTTGAATTTGCGCGTTTCATAATAAAACACGAAAAGCCATCTATGACTTGCAGTTAAATGCTGTGCAAACAACAATAATAATGATTTTATGCTTGCTTGAAATGTTCGTTACTGAAACATGTTCGTTACTTTACTGTTATATGTGTCATAAATTACATAATGTTCATGGGATTTGTGTTGTTTTGTATTATGTAAGATATATAACAACTTTCCTGTACGACTTACTTGTGGCGTTTAATGATTTACATGTTAAATCAGTTGTGTATCATATTAGAATAATCAATTGGGTTAACTTACATCACCAGTTGTCAATAAAACATGTTTATGAAAAATATGTCGATTGGGTATTCAGATACGTTTTTACTCCCCATACATGGAACCATATTAGTTTAACCAGTCGTAAAATGTCAACATTTAAATTATATAATTATAATATATAATTATGCTATTTTAATAATCATGAAATATTCTTTATGAGTTAGATCTTCATAGACGGACAAGTGCGTGACGAACACTTTCGAAAATATACAGAATGATCGTTGCATAACCATTTTGCCTTGTAATACACAACTTGAACAGACTCAATAAAACCGAGTCTGATACTTTTATCTCTTGTATGTGTTCGTCGCTTCCAGCGGATCACCTTTTCAGTTTTATTATAGCTATAAAATGATTTTCATATGGCACCAGTTTTACAAACGACATCTTCTAACTAATTCTGTATGAAAATATATAACATCGGCTAACAGAAAAACAAACTATTGTCGGTATTTAACCTTCACATTAAATTATAGTTTGAATATTCCTAAGTCACCTAACCATAATAACCATGTCTAGTAAGTTTGGCATTGATGAAAAACACATTAAAACGAAATACAAGACACGTTAAGATTAAATATAAGTATATACGTAACATATAATGGACACTTTTGCACACTAAAATTCCAAGAACTGGTAGTATTAAACATACTGCTTGTAACTTTAAACTAATCAAATGATGTATAAACCCTTCTGGTTTGTATACACCAAGGTTTTATAGATTTAGAAAATCGTCAGTTCAGAGTGATTAGTCAAAACATTTTTAAAAATATTTGTTATCCTCAATTGCACCTGCTTATTGAAAAACAGTGAATTGGCAGTGCAGACTGCAATATATTAGAGACAGGTAGATTTAGATAAAATAGTATGCGAACGGTGCAATAGTATCGCAACTGAAGAACATGTGTTAGTTAAATGTTCTTTCTTTTGTTCACTGATAAATGTGCTATTTATTCGATGCCTGTAGAGTTGACAGTTTCATTAGTGAAAAACTGTGTTTTATCTATCATAATAATACTAATAAATATTATAAACACAATTGCCAACACATGCTGTGCTAATTTAATGAGGTACAGAGATTTAAAATGTAAATGAAGATTAATGTCTTTATAGTTTATACTTGATATTGTATGAACATAGATAGGTAACCATTTATAACAATAATTGATAATTTTGATAAAGCATCATCGAAATAAACTGACCAATCAACCAATCAGTGACCAGCAATTTGACACACCTCTAAATTCTGGTATGTGATAGTCTCGGTCTTTATCCTAGACGTTCAACCAAGTTTACTGTTAACATTAAGGTATTTGCAGTATGGTTATTTTAAAACCCTGCAAACTTCAAGTACATTGATACAAATTGATTCAGTATAATAAAAATTTGAAAATTATCGGGTTTTTTACCCTGCCAAAGATTTTTATTTTACTGTAGAACCTAAGGATAAAAACCAAGTAACACAAATGTTATTACCTACTGAAAATAAAGTAAAAGCTCAACATTTCGGAAATGGAAAACTATGAATAAATAGTCATGCCCACAACAACAGCTAACTTTTACAACATATGTACATGATTTCTAAATCTACTGACGAAGAGGTATATATTTTGAGAATTTAAACTGTGTAGACACAATATAAACGGCTTTAACCAGTCAGGCCAAACATGGAGCGTCGAATTAAGAGTTACCAACTCATAAATAAACCGTAAATAATCCTTTACTTTTTATCTCACATATACATTATTATATGACCTTAAGATCCGGATAGAGTTTTGATAAACAGTTTTGTAGTGTAGTTGTGACGTCATTTGGTGGGTGAGTTTCTTTAATAACGATAAAAAATAAACATACTGTGTGTCTTCATTTATAGACTAGTATCAATATTAATAACAAGCTGTCGATAGAGTATGGAGTGTAGGGTTGCGGAAACAGTTCATTAAAGAAACTAACTCGTCAAATAACGGCAAGATTACACTACAAACCTGTTTTTCAAAACTCTATCCAGGTCATATAATAATGTATATGTGCCGATTAAATATAGGGATATATTATATATCTTAAAATATCCGTGAATATGCGTAAAATGAATTATAAGTTGGTAACTCTTATTTCAACGCTCCGGTTTTGGGTTTTGGGGTTTGGCCTGGCTGGTTAAAGCCATTTCTATTGTGTTAAAGCAGTTTGTATTCCCAAAATGGGTAAATTATTTACATACCTCGTCTTCAGTAGGTTTAGAAACGGTGTACATATGTTGTAAAATTTGATTAGTTTTGGCGGGATAGATACTTTAAAATAAAAGTTTAATAATGATTTAAGCATGAGTATCAGTCATTGAAGAATATCACGTTATTTGCTGTAGTCAGTTTAAAATGACTTTATGGTATATGATGAATTGAATTTGTTCAGACATCCCCCCCCCAACACACACACGCGCCCCCATCACCCCCCCCCCCCCCTCTCCCCCACCACCCCAACCCCCATTTGGTAAGTTGTTATGTGCATTTCGTAGGTTGTTATGTGCATATTCTAAATTGTCTTGTGCATTTTTAAAGTTGTTATGTGCATTTCGTAAGTTGTTATGTGCATTTAGTAGGTTGTTATGTGCATTTCGTAAGTTGTTTTGTGCATGTTTTAAGTTGTCTTGTGCATTTCGTAAGTTGTTATGTGCATTTTTTAAGTTGTCTTGTGCATTTCCTTAGTTGTTATGTGTATTTCGTAAGTTGTGATGTGCATTGTTTAAGTTGTGATGTGCATTGTTTAAGTTGTCCTGTGCTTTGTTTAAGTTGTTATGTGTATTTTCTAAGTTGTTATGTGCATTTTCTAAGTTGTCATGTGCTTTCGTAGGTTGTTATGTGCATTTCGTAAGTTGTAATGTGCATTTTTTAAGTTGTCTTGTGCATTTCGTAAGTCGTAATGTGCATTTCGTAAGTTGTGATGTGCATTGTTTAAGTTGTGATGTGCATTGTTTAAGTTGTCATGTGCATATTCTAAGTTGTTATGTGCATTTCGCAGGTTATTATGAGCATACTTCGAAGTTGTTATGTGCATTTCGTAGGTTGTTATGTGCATTTTCTAAGTTGTTATGTGCATTTCGTAAGTTGTTATGTGCATTTTCTAAGTTGTTATGTGCGTTTTGTAAGTTGTTATGTACATTTAGTAAGCTGTTATGTGCATTTCGTAGGTTGTTATGTGCATATTTTAAGTTGTCTTGTGCATTTACAAAGTCGTTATGTGCTTTTTGTAAGTTGTTATGTGCATTAAGTAGGTTGTTATGTGCATATTCTAAGTTGTCGCGTGCATTTTCTAAGTTGTTATGTGCATTTCGTAAGTTGTTATGTGCATTTTTTAAGTTGTCGCGTGTATATTCTAAGTTGTTATGTGCATTTTCTAAGTCGTCATGTGCATTTTCCAAGTTGTCATGTGCATTTCGTAAGTTGTTATGTGCATTTCGTAAGTTGTCTTGTGCAAACTACAAGTCGTCGTTAAGTAGACTTTTTATCGGAATAGGTTTTGAAGGAAACACCGGTAGAAATGGCGGCTCCAGGAGAGAACGCTATGCTCTGCCTACTTTTAAAAAAATTGGGCTAGGTACATAATACAATAAATTCTTAGAACAGAAAATTGATTTCAAAATGTGTAAGGGATTGTGACATAACAACTTACGAAACGCACATAACAACTTAGAAAATGCACAAGTCAACTTAGAAAATGCACAAGACAACGTCTTAAATAAACACGATTCAATAAAGGATATTGAAATTGTCCTACTCAATATTGTATATATACCTCCTTCGTCTTTCGTTCTTTTTCTGCCCAAAATATACAAGTATACTGTTGTTTATAAATCATTTCAGTATTTCAGTACGAGCTCTGTGTCGCAGACACTGTGTTTCAAAAAGGATTGCTGCGAATATATGTTTTTCCCTTATATTATTTAAATTATAGTTGGTATCATGACAGTAGGCGCTTTGTAAGTATGTGCGTTCGTCAATACAATTTATATTTTACTTTTAATTCCTGAAGCTAATTAGTTACATTGGAATACTTTTAAACAGTGGCATAAGTATGCAAAGGTCAAGACAACACCTAAAGCCATATTCTTTTGACGACCACCAAAGCACACACCTTCTGTTTAATAAGGACAATTGGAAGTAGCGGGTGGGATTCAGACTATGTAGGCTTTGACAGCAATAAAATATCAACACAGTGTCCTGGGTAATATAGAGCACATCAGGGAGAGGGTAATCTGCTGGAAATATATATATTATATATTCTGTGATGAATTATAGAAATTTCCCAGTTTGAGAAAATCTATAACATATCCCTTCCTCTACTGTGCCATCTCGCCTAGTGTGCAAGATAGCACAGTAGCCAAATGTTATAAACTAAACGATAGACGTCACGATATTACGTCACGAATTGACGTCATGATATTACTCCGCGCTGTCGCCAAAGGAGTGACAGAAGAAGTAATACTTGTGTCAAAAGACGATTGGAAAGAAATTCATCACAGCATATATATTATATAGTTTAATTAACATTTTTGTCGTGATACGGAAAATAATTCACTCGTTTCTATATCGCAAGAATCTTTCTCATTCGGTAATTATTTCCCGTATCAATTCAACAATGTTAATTAAACTCTGTATTCATTTCAGTCCGGCTTTAGACAAAGAGTTTCGGCTGATACATGTCTTATACATTTATTAGATTACATTGAATTTTCAAATGGATATGATATGATTTTTGTCGACATACTTATAAGTTATTAGATTTGTATTGAGATATACGCAGATCAATACTCAAAACAAGTTCAGGCAATTTCCTTAATTGCCAACAAACAAACCTTTTCGTTGTTGATACAATCAAGCATTCCCTTGGGGTCAGAATGGAGCTTTTAGACGCCATGTTGTTGCTGCTGAGTATTTCTGACAGTTTAAGCTTTATGATTTGCAGTTTTATGACATTTAAGTAAATTGCATTAAAGACTTTTCAATGGTAGCCTGGTCAGTAACCACAATCTTCTCTGAGGCCCTATTTACAAAGCAACCTGTAAAGCAAAACATGTATACCAATTTACAGCAACTCAATAAGACAGAGTAACAACAAAATTAAAACAAAAATATTCACCAATCTATCATTACTTTCAGATTCAGTAACGATATTTACACAAATATTATTTGCAGTTATTATTGTGCTTTTTATCAGTTGTATACTATTGCTTAAAATATTTATCTAACACGCCCTAGAATGAATGTCATTCCAAATAACTGGCCCAGAATAGGACATAATTCTTATAAATATATCCATATCTGGCTTATAAATCGTTAAATTAAGGCGTGGCAGGTTTTGCAACTTATATTACCTCTCATGAACAGACTCAATAAAACCTAGTCTGCTACTTTTCTCTCTTGTTTGTGCTTTTTGCTTTCAAAGGATCCCCTGTTCAGTATTTATTAATAAAATCTTGAATGCGCAAATTGTCTGACAGTATGTTATTCAATCGAACAATACAGCCGTTTTCATTTATACAATATATTAATTTTGTTCTCAGATCCTTCCTGCAGAATCTTGTTCGTAAGGACTGCATCTGTCACTATATTTGTATCAACACTTCGAACTGTATACACTTACTTTGGAAAGACCAGTAGGGATTATGCCATGGTATTTCGTCAGTCGTCCTTCGTCCGTCGTCCGCCTGTCGTCCGTTAACTTTTGTATGTCAACACTCTAGCACCTTCATTTTTCATCCGACCTTTGTTAACATATTATTAATATCATTGAAAGCTCTGAAGAGTTTGAGAGCCAGCCAGATCGGACAAGCAACACCGGAGTTATTGCCCTTGAATTAACGAAAATTGCTATAGTTTGTCTTGTCAACACTCTAGCGCCTCCATGTTCCATCCGATCTTTACCAAACTTTACCAGATTATTAATATGAAAGCGCGGACGAGTGCGAAAATCAGCCAGATCGGGCTAGTAAGAGTTATTGTCCTTGAATTATCGAAAAATATGTTAACCTTTTAATGTCAGCCCTCTAGCACCTTCGTTTTTCATCCGATCTTTACCAAATTTACCAGATTTGTAATATCAATGAAAGCTTGGACGAGTTCAAAAACCAGCCAGATCGGACCAGTAATATCTGAGTTATTGCCCTTGAATTAACGAAAATTGCTATATTTTGTCAGATTGTTGATATTTACGAAAGCTCGGTCAAGTTCGAAAACCAGCCAGATCGGACCAGTAACACCGAAGTTATGACCCTTGAATGATTGAAAATGTATTAACTTTTTAATGTCAACACTCCAGCACCTACGTTTTTCATCTGATCTTTACCAAACTTTACCATATTGTTATGATAAGGCCTTCATTTTGCTGTATTTCAGCAAAACTTTGCAGGGATGATCAGTACCAAGCCTTATTGTGCATATCTTCACCTTGTTCCAGTCGAATGATTTTTGGCGGAGTTATCGCCCTTTAAAGGTTAATACACATTATTTGTATGGACTAGTTCTGCTAACCTCTGACCAGATTTCAATGAAAGTTAGCAATGATAATCAGTATCAAGCCTAGTTGTACATATCGTCGCCGTGTTCAGATTGAATGATTTTTGGCGGATATATGGCCTTTTAAATGTTTTAATACACAAAAAGTGTTCAGACTAGTCTCTTCTGAACTACTAGACGGATTGCAAAAGATGTTGCAAGGATGATCAGTATCAAGCCTAGTTGTGCATATCGTCGCCGTGTTTTTTAGGAGTTATTGCCCTTTAAAGGTTTTAATAAACTAACTTTGTACAGTCTAGTTCTCCTAAACCCCTGGATGGATTTCAACGAATCTTGGCAATAATGATTAATACCAAGCCTAGTTGCGCACGTCATTTGCTTATTACAGTTTAATGATTTTTGACAGAGTTATGGCCCCTTATACACAAACTTTATCCGGAATAGTT
This sequence comes from Cyrtodaria siliqua, assembly GCA_037043455.1. Lineage (NCBI taxonomy): Eukaryota > Metazoa > Mollusca > Bivalvia > Adapedonta > Hiatellidae > Cyrtodaria > Cyrtodaria siliqua. The sequence goes on from JAWPHD010022218.1 coordinate 24,814, forward strand.
TTCCCGAACCTCTGGCTGGATTTCAATGAAGCTTGGCAGGAAAGATCAGTACCAAGACTAGTTGCACATATCTTTGTCATGTTCCGAGTTATGGCTCTTTAAATCATTTTAATACACAAACTTTATCCGGACTTCTTCTCCTCAACCACCATTTGGCTTTCAACGAAACTTGGCTGCGTATATCATTGTCTTGTTCCAGTTGAATGAATTTTGGTGGATTTATGGTCCTTTAAAAGTTTTAATACAAGCTTTGTCCCGACTACTTCTGGTCCCCTGCCTGGATTTCCATGAAACTTGGTAGGGATGACCATTGCCAAGCCTAGTTGCACATATCTTCGTCGTGTTCCAGTTGGCGGATTTATGACCCATTCTTCTGTATGGGAGACATGCATTTTTACTAAAAACAACCCCAGTATCTAATTTGGTATGGTTATTTAGGGACTCGAGGCACAACAATTATTTAAAATGGGTTTTGACCGCCTACATAAAGTGGCCCCTCTACATGCGGTCAAAACCTATTATCTACAATTGTGGTGTCTCAAGGTTGTGCCTCGATCCCTAAATAACCATACCAAATTAGAACTAGGGCCTTTTGTTTCAATTGTTAGCAAAGGTCAAGGGTTTTAGTTTCTGTTGTGGGTGTTGTTTGTTTTCTTTTCTTTTTTGTTTTGACGATAGAAATTTTATGACAAGAGCCGTTTTAGCCAGTATAGCGTCCGCATGCCCTATTGGACCTCTTGTTTTATATCGTCTTAGTATCTTTATTGGTTCGTTTGTTTGTTTGTTCTCTTAATATAAATACTTTGGAAATAAGTTAAATTATCAAAATCAATAGCGCTTTTAAAAGTCGCATACTTCATTTATGAATAATAATAATTCAAATTCAAATAGCATCGTGTACAATTTCTGTTCATTAAACTGATGCGTTTTTAGACAGTGTTAGTGACAAAGTTTTTAGTGTCAGTAGTATTTAGATGAAACAACCCTTACAGATAAGTACAGTTTGCTAAAGACTCTGATTA
>JAWPHD010022219.1:0-25821 GCA_037043455.1 Cyrtodaria siliqua
GACGTAATACGTGTACGGGAAAATAGGAGAAACACAGATAACTAGATTTTTTACGCGATCTGATAGTACATATGATTATTATTCATAATTGTAATACGTATAGAATATGTACAATATTATCTGGCTTGTTGTTATGATTGTTAATATGACTATTGTTATAATTATTGCAGCAAACCTGTATCAAGACAAAACGTTAATCGCTTTTCAAGTGAGCCCAGAAGTTGCATGTACAAGCCATGACAAGCCAACAATGCGTTCCACCGTAAGTTTTTCATATGTATACGCACTTTCAACAGATATGCACACATCAGAAATGAAACGTGCACTCTATGGCACGCAGAATGATACTTGTTGACATTTCATTGCCAAGGGACGTAATACGTGTACGGGAAAATAGGAGAAACACAGATAACTTAGATTTTTACGCGATCTGATAGTACATATGATTATTATTCATAATAGTAATACGTATAGAATATGTACAATATTATCTGGCTTGTTGTTATGATTGTTAATATGACTATTGTTATAATTATTGCAGCAAACCTGTATCAAGACACAACGTTAATCGCTTTTCAAGTGAGCCCAGAAGTTGCATGTACAAGCCATGACAAGCCAACAATGCGTTCCACCGTAAGTTTTTCATATGTATACGCACTTTCAACAGATATGCACAAGTCAGAAATGAAACGGGCACTCTATGGCACGCAGAATGATACTTGTTGACATTTCATTGCCAAGGGACGTAATACGTGTACGGGAAAATAGGAGAAACACAGATAACTTAGATTTTTACGCGATCTGATAGTACATATGATTATTATTCATAATAGTAATACGTATAGAATATGTACAATATTATCTGGCTTGTTGTTATGATTGTTAATATGACTATTGTTATAATTATTGCAGCAAACCTGTATCAAGACACAACGTTAATCGCTTTTCAAGTGAGCCCAGAAGTTGCATGTACAAGCCATGACAAGCCAACAATGCGTTCCACCGTAAGTTTTTCATATGTATACGTACTTTCAACAGATATGCACAAGTCAGAAATGAAACGGGCACTCTATGGCACGCAGAATGATACTTGTTGACATTTCATTGCCAAGGGACGTAATACGTGTATGGGAAAATAGGAGAAACACAGATAACTTAGATTTTTACTCGATCTGATAGTACATATGATTATTATTCATAATAGTAATACGTATAGAATATGTACAATATTATCTGGCTTGTTGTTATGATTGTTAATATGACTATTGTTATAATTATTGCAGCAAACCTGTATCAAGACACAACGTTAATCGCTTTTCAAGTGAGCCCAGAAGTTGCATGTACAAGCCATGACAAGCCAACAATGCGTTCCACCGTAAGTTTTTCATATGTATACGTACTTTCAACAGATATGCACAAGTCAGAAATGAAACGGGCACTCTATGGCACGCAGAATGATACTTGTTGACATTTCATTGCCAAGGGACGTAATACGTGTACGGGAAAATAGGAGAAACACAGATAACTTAGATTTTTACGCGATCTGATAGTACATATGATTATTATTCATAATTGTAATACGTATAGAATATGTACAATATTATCTGGCTTGTTGTTATGATTGTTAATATGACTATTGTTATAATTATTGCAGCAAACCTGTATCAAGACACAACGTTAATCGCTTTTCAAGTGAGCCCAGAAGTTGCATGTACAAGCCATGACAAGCCAACAATGCGTTCCACCGTAAGTTTTTCATATGTATACGCACTTTCAACAGATATGCACACATCAGAAATGAAACGTGCACTCTATGGCACGCAGAATGATACTTGTTGACATTTCATTGCCAAGGGACGTAATACGTGTACGGGAAAATAGGAGAAACACAGATAACTTAGATTTTTACGCGATCTGATAGTACATATGATTATTATTCATAATTGTAATACGTATAGAATATGTACAATATTATCTGGCTTGTTGTTATGATTGTTAATATGACTATTGTTATAATTATTGCAGCAAACCTGTATCAAGACACAACGTTAATCGCTTTTCAAGTGAGCCCAGAAGTTGCATGTACAAGCCATGACAAGCCAACAATGCGTTCCACCGTAAGTTTTTCATATGTATACGTACTTTCAACAGATATGCACAAGTCAGAAATGAAACGGGCACTCTATGGCACGCAGAATGATACTTGTTGACATTTCATTGCCAAGGGACGTAATACGTGTACGGGAAAATAGGAGAAACACAGATAACTTAGATTTTTACGCGATCTGATAGTACATATGATTATTATTCATAATTGTAATACGTATAGAATATGTACAATATTATCTGGCTTGTTGTTATGATTGTTAATATGACTATTGTTATAATTATTGCAGCAAACCTGTATCAAGACACAACGTTAATCGCTTTTCAAGTGAGCCCAGAAGTTGCATGTACAAGCCATGACAAGCCAACAATGCGTTCCACCGTAAGTTTTTCATATGTATACGCACTTTCAACAGATATGCACACATCAGAAATGAAACGTGCACTCTATGGCACGCAGAATGATACTTGTTGACATTTCATTGCCAAGGGACGTAATACGTGTACGGGAAAATAGGAGAAACACAGATAACTTAGATTTTTACGCGATCTGATAGTACATATGATTATTATTCATAATAGTAATACGTATAGAATATGTACAATATTATCTGGCTTGTTGTTATGATTGTTAATATGACTATTGTTATAATTATTGCAGCAAACCTGTATCAAGACACAACGTTAATCGCTTTTCAAGTGAGCCCAGAAGTTGCATGTACAAGCCATGACAAGCCAACAATGCGTTCCACCGTAAGTTTTTCATATGTATACGCACTTTCAACAGATATGCACAAGTCAGAAATGAAACGGGCACTCTATGGCACGCAGAATGATACTTGTTGACATTTCATTGCCAAGGGACGTAATACGTGTACGGGAAAATAGGAGAAACACAGATAACTTAGATTTTTACGCGATCTGATAGTACATATGATTATTATTCATAATAGTAATACGTATAGAATATGTACAATATTATCTGGCTTGTTGTTATGATTGTTAATATGACTATTGTTATAATTATTGCAGCAAACGTGTATCAAGACACAACGTTAATCGCTTTTCAAGTGAGCCCAGAAGTTGCATGTACAAGCCATGACAAGCCAACAATGCGTTCCACCGTAAGTTTTGCATATGTATACGTACTTTCAACAGATATGCACAAGTCAGAAATGAAACGGGCACTCTATGGCACGCAGAATGATACTTGTTGACATTTCATTGCCAAGGGACGTAATACGTGTATGGGAAAATAGGAGAAACACAGATAACTTAGATTTTTACTCGATCTGATAGTACATATGATTATTATTCATAATAGTAATACGTATAGAATATGTACAATATTATCTGGCTTGTTGTTATGATTGTTAATATGACTATTGTTATAATTATTGCAGCAAACCTGTATCAAGACACAACGTTAATCGCTTTTCAAGTGAGCCCAGAAGTTGCATGTACAAGCCATGACAAGCCAACAATGCGTTCCACCGTAAGTTTTTCATATGTATACGTACTTTCAACAGATATGCACAAGTCAGAAATGAAACGGGCACTCTATGGCACGCAGAATGATACTTGTTGACATTTCATTGCCAAGGGACGTAATACGTGTACGGGAAAATAGGAGAAACACAGATAACTTAGATTTTTACGCGATCTGATAGTACATATGATTATTATTCATAATTGTAATACGTATAGAATATGTACAATATTATCTGGCTTGTTGTTATGATTGTTAATATGACTATTGTTATAATTATTGCAGCAAACCTGTATCAAGACACAACGTTAATCGCTTTTCAAGTGAGCCCAGAAGTTGCATGTACAAGCCATGACAAGCCAACAATGCGTTCCACCGTAAGTTTTTCATATGTATACGCACTTTCAACAGATATGCACACATCAGAAATGAAACGTGCACTCTATGGCACGCAGAATGATACTTGTTGACATTTCATTGCCAAGGGACGTAATACGTGTACGGGAAAATAGGAGAAACACAGATAACTTAGATTTTTACGCGATCTGATAGTACATATGATTATTATTCATAATTGTAATACGTATAGAATATGTACAATATTATCTGGCTTGTTGTTATGATTGTTAATATGACTATTGTTATAATTATTGCAGCAAACCTGTATCAAGACACAACGTTAATCGCTTTTCAAGTGAGCCCAGAAGTTGCATGTACAAGCCATGACAAGCCAACAATGCGTTCCACCGTAAGTTTTTCATATGTATACGCACTTTCAACAGATATGCACACATCAGAAATGAAACGTGCACTCTATGGCACGCAGAATGATACTTGTTGACATTTCATTGCCAAGGGACGTAATACGTGTACGGGAAAATAGGAGAAACACAGATAACTTAGATTTTTACGCGATCTGATAGTACATATGATTATTATTCATAATAGTAATACGTATAGAATATGTACAATATTATCTGGCTTGTTGTTATGATTGTTAATATGACTATTGTTATAATTATTGCAGCAAACCTGTATCAAGACACAACGTTAATCGCTTTTCAAGTGAGCCCAGAAGTTGCATGTACAAGCCATGACAAGCCAACAATGCGTTCCACCGTAAGTTTTTCATATGTATACGCACTTTCAACAGATATGCACAAGTCAGAAATGAAACGGGCACTCTATGGCACGCAGAATGATACTTGTTGACATTTCATTGCCAAGGGACGTAATACTTGTACGGGAAAATAGGAGAAACACAGATAACTTAGATTTTTACGCGATCTGATAGTACATATGATTATTATTCATAATAGTAATACGTATAGAATATGTACAATATTATCTGGCTTGTTGTTATGATTGTTAATATGACTATTGTTATAATTATTGCAGCAAACGTGTATCAAGACACAACGTTAATCGCTTTTCAAGTGAGCCCAGAAGTTGCATGTACAAGCCATGACAAGCCAACAATGCGTTCCACCGTAAGTTTTGCATATGTATACGTACTTTCAACAGATATGCACAAGTCAGAAATGAAACGGGCACTCTATGGCACGCAGAATGATACTTGTTGACATTTCATTGCCAAGGGACGTAATACGTGTATGGGAAAATAGGAGAAACACAGATAACTTAGATTTTTACTCGATCTGATAGTACATATGATTATTACTCATAATAGTAATACGTATAGAATATGTACAATATTATCTGGCTTGTTGTTATGATTGTTAATATGACTATTGTTATAATTATTGCAGCAAACCTGTTTGCATGTACAAAGCCATGACAAGCCAACAATGCGTTCCACCGTAAGTTTTTCATATGTATACGTACTTTCAACAGATATGCACAAAGTCAGAAATGAAACGGGCACTCTATGGCACGCAGAATGATACTTGTTGACATTTCATTGCCAAGGGACGTAATACGTGTACGGGAAAATAGGAGAAAACACAGATAACTTAGATTTTTTACGCGATCTGATTAGTACATATGATTATTATTCATAATTGTAATACGTATAGAAATATGTACAATATTATCTGGCTTGTTGTTATGATTGGTTAATATGGACTATTGTTATAATTATTGCAGCAAACCTGTATCAAGACACAACGTTTAATCGCTTTTTCAAGTGAGCCCAGAAAGTTGCATGTACAAGCCATGACAAGCCAACAATGCGTTCCACCGTAAGTTTTTCATATGTATACGCACTTTCAACAGATATGCACACAGTCAGAAATGAAACGTGCACTCTAATGGCACGCAGAATGATACTTGTTGACATTTCATTGCCAAGGGACGTAATACGTGTACGGGAAAATAGGAGAAACACAGATAACTTAGATTTTTAACGCGATCTGATAGTACATATGATTATTATTCATAATTGTAATACGTATAGAATATGTACAATATTATCTGGCTTGTTGTTATGATTGTTAATATGACTATTGTTATAATTATTGCAGCAAACCTGTATCAAGACAAAACGTTAATCGCTTTTCAAAGTGAGCCCAGAAGTTGCATGTACAAGCCATGACAAGCCAACAATGCTGTTCCACCGTAAGTTTTTCATATGTATACGCACTTTCAACAGATATGCACACATCAGAAATGAAACGTGCACTCTATGGCACGCAGAATGATACTTGTTGACATTTCATTGCCAAGGGACGTAATACGTGTACGGGAAAATAGGAGAAACACAGATAACTTAGATTTTTTACGCGATCTGATAGTACATATGATTATTATTCATAATAGTAATACGTATAGAATATGTACAATATTATCTGGCTTGTTGTTATGATTGTTAATATGACTATTGTTATAATTATTGCAGCAAACCTGTATCAAGACACAAACGTTAATCGCTTTTCAAGTGAGCCCAGAAGTTGCATGTACAAAGCCATGACAAGCCAACAATGCGTTCCACCGTAAGTTTTTCATATGTATACGCACTTTCAACAGATATGCACAAGTCAGAAATGAAACGGGCACTCTATGGCACGCAGAATGATACTTGTTGACATTTCATTGCCAAGGGACGTAATACGTGTACGGAAAATAGGAGAAACACAGATAACTTAGATTTTTACGCGATCTGATAGTACATATGATTATTATTCATAATAGTAATTACGTATAGAATATGTACAATATTATCTGGCTTGTTGTTATGATTGTTAATATGACTATTGTTATAATTATTGCAGCAAACCTGTATCAAGACACAACGTTAATCGCTTTTCAAGTGAGCCCAGAAGTTGCATGTACAAGCCATGACAAGCCAACAATGCGTTCCACCGTAAGTTTTTTCATATGTATACGTACTTTCAACAGATATGCCACAAGTCAGAAATGAAACGGGCACTCTATGGCACGCAGAATGATACTTGTTGACATTTCATTGCCAAGGGACGTAATACGTGTATGGGAAAATAGGAGAAAACACAGATAACTTAGATTTTTTACTCGATCTGATAGTACATATGATTATTATTCATAATAGTAATACGTATAGAATATGTACAATATTATCTGGCTTGTTGTTATGATTGTTAATATGACTATTGTTATAATTTATTGCAGCAAACCTGTATCAAGACACAACGTTAATCGCTTTTCAAGTGAGCCCAGAAGTTGCATGTACAAGCCATGACAAGCCAACAATGCGTTCCACCGTAAGTTTTTTCATATGTATACGTACTTTCAACAGATATGCACAAGTCAGAAATGAAACGGGCACTCTATGGCACGCAGAATGATACTTGTTGACATTTCATTGCCAAGGGACGTAATACGTGTACGGGAAAATAGGAGAAACACAGATAACTTAGATTTTTTACGCGATCTGATAGTACATATGATTATTATTCATAATTGTAATACGTATAGAATATGTACAATATTATCTGGCTTGTTGTTATGATTGTTAATATGACTATTGTTATAATTATTGCAGCAAACCTGTATCAAGACACAACGTTAATCGCTTTTCAAGTGAGAGCCCAGAAGTTGCATGTACAAGCCATGACAAGCCAACAATGCGTTCCACCGTAAGTTTTTCATATGTATACGCACTTTTCAACAGATATGCACAACATCAGAAATGAAACGTGCACTCTATGGCACGCAGAATGATACTTGTTGACATTTCATATGCCAAGGGACGTAATACGTGTACGGGAAAAATAGGAGAAACACAGATTAACTTAGATTTTTTACCGCGATCTGATAGTACATATGATTATTATTCATAATTGTAATACGTTATAGAATATGTACAATATTATCTGGCTTGTTGTTATGATTGTTAATACTGACTATTGTTATAATTATTTGCAGCAAACCTGTATCAAGACACAACGTTAATCGCTTTTCAAGTGAGCCCAGAAGTTGCATGTACAAGCCATGACAAGCCAACAATGCGTTCCCACCGTAAGTTTTTCATATGTATAACGTACTTTCAACAGATATGCACAAGTCAGAAATGAAAACGGGCACTCTATGGCACGCAGAATGATACTTGTTGACATTTCATTGCCAAGGGACGTAATACGTGTACGGGAAAATAGGAGAAACACAGATAACGTAGATTTTTACGCGATCTGATAGTACATATGATTATTATTCATAATTGTAATACGTATAGAATATGTACAATATTATCTGGCTTGTTGTTATGATTGTTAATATGACTATTGTTATAATTATTGCAGCAAACGTGTATCAAGACACAACGTTAATCGCTTTTCAAGTGAGCCCAGAAGTTGCATGTACAAGCCATGACAAAGCCAACAATGCGTTCCACCGTAAGTTTTTCATATGTATACGTACTTTCAACAGATATGCACAAGTCAGAAATGAAAACGGGCACTCTATGGCACGCAGAATGATACTTGTTGACATTTCATTGCCAAGGGACGTAATACGTGTACGGGAAAATAGGAGAAAACACAGATAACTTAGATTTTTACGCGATCTGATAGTACATATGATTATTATTCATAATTGTAATACGTATAGAATATGTACAATATTATCTGGCTTGTTGTTATGATTGTTAATATGACTATTGTTATAATTATTGCAGCAAACCTGTATCAAGACACAACGTTAATCGCTTTTCAAGTGAGCCCAGAAGTTGCATGTACAAGCCATGACAAGCCAACAATGCGTTCCACCGTAAGTTTTTCATATGTATACGCACTTTCAACAGATATGCACACATCAGAAATGAAACGTGCACTCTATGGCACGCAGAATGATACTTGTTGACATTTCATTGCCAAGGGACGTAATACGTGTACGGGAAAATAGGAGAAACACAGATAACTTAGATTTTTAACGCGATCTGATAGTACATATGATTATTATTCATAATTGTAATACGTATAGAATATGTACAATATTATCTGGCTTGTTGTTATTATCTGGCTTGTTGTTATGATTGTTAATATGACTATTGTTATAATTATTGCAGCAAACCTGTATCAAGACACAACGTTAATCGCTTTTCAAGTGAGCCCAGAAGTTGCATGTACAAGCCATGACAAGCCAACAATGCGTTCCACCGTAAGTTTTTCATATGTATACGTACTTTCAACAGATATGCACAAGTCAGAAATGAAACGGGCACTCTATGGCACGCAGAATGATACTTGTTGACATTTCATTGCCAAGGGACGTAATACGTGTACGGGAAAATAGGAGAAACACAGATAACTTAGATTTTTACGCGATCTGATAGTACATATGATTATTATTCATAATTGTAATACGTATAGAATATGTACAATATTATCTGGCTTGTTGTTATGATTGTTAATATGACTATTGTTATAATTATTGCAGCAAACCTGTATCAAGACACAACGTTAATCGCTTTTCAAGTGAGCCCAGAAGTTGCATGTACAAGCCATGACAAGCCAACAATGCGTTCCACCGTAAGTTTTTCATATGTATACGCACTTTCAACAGATATGCACACATCAGAAATGAAACGTGCACTCTATGGCACGCAGAATGATACTTGTTGACATTTCATTGCCAAGGGACGTAATACGTGTACGGGAAAATAGGAGAAACACAGATAACTTAGATTTTTACGCGATCTGATAGTACATATGATTATTATTCATAATTGTAATACGTATAGAATATGTACAATATTATCTGGCTTGTTGTTATGATTGTTAATATGACTATTGTTATAATTATTGCAGCAAACCTGTATCAAGACACAACGTTAATCGCTTTTCAAGTGAGCCCAGAAGTTGCATGTACAAGCCATGACAAGCCAACAATGCGTTCCACCGTAAGTTTTTCATATGTATACGCACTTTCAACAGATATGCACACATCAGAAATGAAACGTGCACTCTATGGCACGAAGAATGATACTTGTTGACATTTCATTGCCAAGGGACGTAATACGTGTACGGGAAAATAGGAGAAACACAGATAACTTAGATTTTTACGCGATCTGATAGTACATATGATTATTATTCATAATAGTAATACGTATAGAATATGTACAATATTATCTGGCTTGTTGTTATGATTGTTAATATGACTATTGTTATAATTATTGCAGCAAACCTGTATCAAGACACAACGTTAATCGCTTTTCAAGTGAGCCCAGAAGTTGCATGTACAAGCCATGACAAGCCAAAAATGCGTTCCACCGTAAGTTTTTCATATGTATACGCACTTTCAACAGATATGCACAAGTCAGAAATGAAACGGGCACTCTATGGCACGCAGAATGATACTTGTTGACATTTCATTGCCAAGGGATGTAATACGTGTACGGGAAAATAGGAGAAACACAGATAACTTAGATTTTTACGCGATCTGATAGTACATATGATTATTATTCATAATAGTAATACGTATAGAATATGTACAATATTATCTGGCTTGTTGTTATGATTGTTAATATGACTATTGTTATAATTATTGCAGCAAACCTGTATCAAGACACAACGTTAATCGCTTTTCAAGTGAGCCCAGAAGTTGCATGTACAAGCCATGACAAGCCAACAATGCGTTCCACCGTAAGTTTTTCATATGTATACGTACTTTCAACAGATATGCACAAGTCAGAAATGAAACGGGCACTCTATGGCACGCAGAATGATACTTGTTGACATTTCATTGCCAAGGGACGTAATACGTGTACGGGAAAATAGGAGAAACACAGATAACTTAGATTTTTACGCGATCTGATAGTACATATGATTATTATTCATAATAGTAATACGTATAGAATATGTACAATAATATCTGGCTTGTTGTTATGATTGTTAATATGACTATTGTTATAATTATTGCAGCAAACGTGTATCAAGACACAACGTTAATCGCTTTTCAAGTGAGCCCAGAAGTTGCATGTACAAGCCATGACAAGCCAACAATGCGTTCCACCGTAAGTTTTCATATGTATACGTACTTTCAACAGATATGCACAAGTCAGAAATGAAACGGGCACTCTATGGCACGCAGAATGATACTTGTTGGACATTTCATTGCCAAGGGACGTAATACGTGTATGGGAAAATAGGAGAAACACAGATAACTTAGATTTTTACTCGATCTGATAGTACATATGATTATTATTCATAATAGTAATACGTATAGAATATGTACAATATTATCTGGCTTGTTGTTATGATTGTTAATATGACTATTGTTATAATTATTGCAGCAAACCTGTATCAAGACACAACGTTAATCGCTTTTCAAGTGAGCCGAGAAGTTGCATGTACAAGCCATGACAAGCCAACAATGCGTTCCACCGTAAGTTTTTCATATGTATACGCACTTTCAACAGATATGCACACATCAGAAATGAAACGTGCACTCTATGGCACGCAGAATGATACTTGTTGACATTTCATTGCCAAGGGACGTAATACGTGTACGGGAAAATAGGAGAAACACAGATAACTTAGATTTTTACGCGATCTGATAGTACATATGATTATTATTCATAATAGTAATACGTATAGAATATGTACAATATTATCTGGCTTGTTGTTATGATTGTTAATATGACTATTGTTATAATTATTGCAGCAAACCTGTATCAAGACACAACGTTAATCGCCTTTCAAGTGAGCCCAGAAGTTGCATGTACAAGCCATGACAAGCCAACAATGCGTTCCATCGTAAGTTTTTCATATGTATACGTACTTTTAAGAGATATGCACACGTCAGAAATGAAACGGGCACTCTATGGCACGCAGAATGATACTTGTTGACATTTCATTGCCAAGGGACGTAATCCGTGTACGGGGAAATAGGAGAAACACAGATAACTTAGATTTTTACGCGATCTGATAGTACATATGATTATTATTCATAATAGTAATACGTATAGACTATGTACAATATTATCTGGCTTGTTGTTATGATTGTTAATATGACTATTGTTATAATTATTGCAGCAAACGTGTATCAAGACACAACGTTAATCGCTTTTCAAGTGAGCCCAGAAGTTGCATGTACAAGCCATGACAAGCCAACAATGCGTTCCACCGTAAGTTTTTCATATGTATACGTACTTTCAACAGATATGCACAAGTCAGAAATGAAACGGGCACTCTATGGCACGCAGAATGATACTTGTTGACATTTCATTGCCAAGGGACGTAATACGTGTACGGGAAAATAGGAGAAACACAGATAACTTAGATTTTTACGCGATCTGATAGTACATATGATTATTATTCATAATTGTAATACGTATAGAATATGTACAATATTATCTGGCTTGTTGTTATGATTGTTAATATGACTATTGTTATAATTATTGCAGCAAACCTGTATCAAGACACAACGTTAATCGCTTTTCAAGTGAGCCCAGAAGTTGCATGTACAAGCCATGACAAGCCAACAATGCGTTCCACCGTAAGTTTTTCATATGTATACGCACTTTCAACAGATATGCACACATCAGAAATGAAACGTGCACTCTATGGCACGCAGAATGATACTTGTTGACATTTCATTGCCAAGGGACGTAATACGTGTACGGGAAAATAGGAGAAACACAGATAACTTAGATTTTTACGCGATCTGATAGTACATATGATTATTATTCATAATTGTAATACGTATAGAATATGTACAATATTATCTGGCTTGTTGTTATGATTGTTAATATGACTATTGTTATAATTATTGCAGCAAACCTGTATCAAGACACAACGTTAATCGCTTTTCAAGTGAGCCCAGAAGTTGCATGTACAAGCCATGACAAGCCAACAATGCGTTCCACCGTAAGTTTTTCATATGTATACGTACTTTCAACAGATATGCACAAGTCAGAAATGAAACGGGCACTCTATGGCACGCAGAATGATACTTGTTGACATTTCATTGCCAAGGGACGTAATACGTGTACGGGAAAATAGGAGAAACACAGATAACTTAGATTTTTACGCGATCTGATAGTACATATGATTATTATTCATAATTGTAATACGTATAGAATATGTACAATATTATCTGGCTTGTTGTTATGATTGTTAATATGACTATTGTTATAATTATTGCAGCAAACCTGTATCAAGACACAACGTTAATCGCTTTTCAAGTGAGCCCAGAAGTTGCATGTACAAGCGCCATGACAAGCCAACAGTGCGTTCCACCGTAAGTTTTTCATATGTATACGTACTTTCAACAGATATGCACAAGTCAGAAATGAAACGGGCACTCTATGGCACGCAGAATGATACTTGTTGACATTTCATTGCCAAGGGACGTAATACGTGTACGGGAAAATAGGAGAAACACAGATAACTTAGATTTTACGCGATCTGATAGTACATATGATTATTATTCATAATAGTAATACGTATAGAATATGTACAATATTATCTGGCTTGTTGTTATGATTGTTAATATGACTATTGTTATAATTATTGCAGCAAACCTGTATCAAGACACAACGTTAATCGCTTTTCAAGTGAGCCCAGAAGTTGCATGTACAAGCCATGACAAGCCAACAATGCGTTCCACCGTAAGTTTTTCATATGTATACGCACTTTCAACAGATATGCACAAGTCAGAAATGAAACGGGCACTCTATGGCACGCAGAATGATACTTGTTGACATTTCATTGCCAAGGGACGTAATACGTGTACGGGAAAATAGGAGAAACACAGATAACTTAGATTTTTACGCGATCTGATAGTACATATGATTATTATTCATAATAGTAATACGTATAGAATATGTACAATATTATCTGGCTTGTTGTTATGATTGTTAATATGACTATTGTTATAATTATTGCAGCAAACCTGTATCAAGACACAACGTTAATCGCTTTTCAAGTGAGCCAGAAGTTGCATGTACAAGCCATGACAAGCCAACAATGCGTTCCACCGTAAGTTTTTCATATGTATACGTACTTTCAACAGATATGCACAAGTCAGAAATGAAACGGGCACTCTATGGCACGCAGAATGATACTTGTTGACATTTCATTGCCAAGGGACGTAATACGTGTACGGGAAAATAGGAGAAACACAGATAACTTAGATTTTTACGCGATCTGATAGTACATATGATTATTATTCATAATAGTAATACGTATAGAATATGTACAATATTATCTGGCTTGTTGTTATGATTGTTAATATGACTATTGTTATAATTATTGCAGCAAACGTGTATCAAGACACAACGTTAATCGCTTTTCAAGTGAGCCCAGAAGTTGCATGTACAAGCCATGACAAGCCAACAATACGTTCCACCGTAAGTTTTTCATATGTATACGTACTTTCAACAGATATGCACAAGTCAGAAATGAAACGGGCACTCTATGGCACGCAGAATGATACTTGTTGACATTTCATTGCCAAGGGACGTAATACGTGTATGGGAAAATAGGAGAAACACAGATAACTTAGATTTTTACTCGATCTGATAGTACATATGATTATTATTCATAATAGTAATACGTATAGAATATGTACAATATTATCTGGCTTGTTGTTATGATTGTTAATATGACTATTGTTATAATTATTGCAGCAAACCTGTATCAAGACACAACGTTAATCGCTTTTCAAGTGAGCCCAGAAGTTGCATGTACAAGCCATGACAAGCCAACAATGCGTTCCACCGTAAGTTTTTCATATGTATACGTACTTTCAACAGATATGCACAAGTCAGAAATGAAACGGGCACTCTATGGCACGCAGAATGATACTTGTTGACATTTCATTGCCAAGGGACGTAATACGTGTACGGGAAAATAGGAGAAACACAGATAACTTAGATTTTTACGTGATCTGATAGTACATATGATTATTATTCATAATTGTAATACGTATAGAATATGTACAATATTATCTGGCTTGTTGTTATGATTGTTAATATGACTATTGTTATAATTATTGCAGCAAACCTGTATCAAGACACAACGTTAATCGCTTTTCAAGTGAGCCCAGAAGTTGCATGTACAAGCCATGACAAGCCAACAATGCGTTCCATCGTAAGTTTTTCATATGTATACGCACTTTCAACAGATATGCACACATCAGAAATGAAACGTGCACTCTATGGCACGCAGAATGATACTTGTTGACATTTCATTGCCAAGGGACGTAATACGTGTACGGGAAAATAGGAGAAACACAGATAACTTAGATTTTTACGCGATCTGATAGTACATATGATTATTATTCATAATTGTAATACGTATAGAATATGTACAATATTATCTGGCTTGTTGTTATGATTGTTAATATGACTATTGTTATAATTATTGCAGCAAACCTGTATCAAGACACAACGTTAATCGCTTTTCAAGTGAGCCGAGAAGTTGCATGTACAAGCCATGACAAGCCAACAATGCGTTCCACCGTAAGTTTTTCATATGTATACGCACTTTCAACAGATATGCACACATCAGAAATGAAACGTGCACTCTATGGCACGCAGAATGATACTTGTTGACATTTCATTGCCAAGGGACGTAATACGTGTACGGGAAAATAGGAGAAACACAGATAACTTAGATTTTTACGCGATCTGATAGTACATATGATTATTATTCATAATAGTAATACGTATAGAATATGTACAATATTATCTGGCTTGTTGTTATGATTGTTAATATGACTATTGTTATAATTATTGCAGCAAACCTGTATCAAGACACAACGTTAATCGCCTTTCAAGTGAGCCCAGAAGTTGCATGTACAAGCCATGACAAGCCAACAATGCGTTGCATCGTAAGTTTTTCATATGTATACGTACTTTTAAGAGATATTCACACGTCAGAAATGAAACGGGCACTATATGGCACGCAGAATGATACTTGTTGACATTTCATTGCCAAGGGACGTAATCCGTGTACGGGGAAATAGGAGAAACACAGATAACTTAGATTTTTACGCGATCTGATAGTACATATGATTATTATTCATAATAGTAATACGTATAGACTATGTACAATATTATCTGGCTTGTTGTTATGATTGTTAATATGACTATTGTTATAATTATTGCAGCAAACCTGTATCAAGACACAACGTTAATCGCTTTTCAAGTGAGCCCAGAAGTTGCATGTACAAGCCATGACAAGCCAACAATGCGTTCCACCGTAAGTTTTTCATATGTATACGCACTTTCAACAGATATGCACAAGTCAGAAATGAAACGGGCACTCTATGGCACGCAGAATGATACTTGTTGACATTTCATTGCCAAGGGACGTAATACGTGTACGGGAAAATAGGAGAAACACAGATAACTTAGATTTTTACGCGATCTGATAGTACATATGATTATTATTCATAATAGTAATACGTATAGAATATGTACAATATTATCTGGCTTGTTGTTATGATTGTTAATATGACTATTGTTATAATTATTGCAGCAAACGTGTATCAAGACACAACGTTAATCGCTTTTCAAGTGAGCCCAGAAGTTGCATGTACAAGCCATGACAAGCCAACAATGCGTTCCAACGTAAGTTTTTCATATGTATACGTACTTTCAACAGATATGCACAAGTCAGAAATGAAACGGGCACTCTATGGCACGCAGAATGATACTTGTTGACATTTCATTGCCAAGGGACGTAATACGTGTATGGGAAAATAGGAGAAACACAGATAACTTAGATTTTTACTCGATCTGATAGTACATATGATTATTATTCATAATAGTAATACGTATAGAATATGTACAATATTATCTGGCTTGTTGTTATGATTGTTAATATGACTATTGTTATAATTATTGCAGCAAACCTGTATCAAGACACAACGTTAATCGCTTTTCAAGTGAGCCCAGAAGTTGCATGTACAAGCCATGACAAGCCAACAATGCGTTCCACCGTAAGTTTTTCATATGTATACGTACTTTCAACAGATATGCACAAGTCAGAAATGAAACGGGCACTCTATGGCACGCAGAATGATACTTGTTGACATTTCATTGCCAAGGGACGTAATACGTGTACGGGAAAATAGGAGAAACACAGATAACTTAGATGTTTACGCGATCTGATAGTACATATGATTATTATTCATAATAGTAATACGTATAGAATATGTACAATATTATCTGGCTTGTTGTTATGATTGTTAATATGACTATTGTTATAATTATTGCAGCAAACGTGTATCAAGACACAACGTTAATCGCTTTTCAAGTGAGCCCAGAAGTTGCATGTACAAGCCATGACAAGCCAACAATGCGTTCCACCGTAAGTTTTTCATATGTATACGTACTTTCAACAGATATGCACAAGTCAGAAATGAAACGGGCACTCTATGGCACGCAGAATGATACTTGTTGACATTTCATTGCCAAGGGACGTAATACGTGTATGGGAAAATAGGAGAAACACAGATAACTTAGATTTTTACTCGATCTGATAGTACATATGATTATTATTCATAATAGTAATACGTATAGAATATGTACAATATTATCTGGCTTGTTGTTATGATTGTTAATATGACTATTGTTATAATTATTGCAGCAAACCTGTATCAAGACACAACGTTAATCGCTTTTCAAGTGAGCCCAGAAGTTGCATGTACAAGCCATGACAAGCCAACAATGCGTTCCACCGTAAGTTTTTCATATGTATACGCACTTTCAACAGATATGCACACATCAGAAATGAAACGTGCACTCTATGGCACGCAGAATGATACTTGTTGACATTTCATTGCCAAGGGACGTAATACGTGTACGGGAAAATAGGAGAAACACAGATAACTTAGATTTTTACGCGATCTGATAGTACATATGATTATTATTCATAATAGTAATACGTATAGAATATGTACAATATTATCTGGCTTGTTGTTATGATTGTTAATATGACTATTGTTATAATTATTGCAGCAAACCTGTATCAAGACACAACGTTAATCGCCTTTCAAGTGAGCCCAGAAGTTGCATGTACAAGCCATGACAAGCCAACAATGCGTTCCATCGTAAGTTTTTCATATGTATACGTACTTTTAAGAGATATGCACACGTCAGAAATGAAACGGGCACTCTATGGCACGCAGAATGATACTTGTTGACATTTCATTGCCAATGGACGTAATCCGTGTACGGGGAAATAGGAGAAACACAGATAACTTAGATTTTTACGCGATCTGATAGTACATATGATTATTATTCATAATAGTAATACGTATAGACTATGTACAATATTATCTGGCTTGTTGTTATGATTGTTAATATGACTATTGTTATAATTATTGCAGCAAACCTGTATCAAGACACAACGTTAATCGCTTTTCAAGTGAGCCCAGAAGTTGCATGTACAAGCCATGACAAGCCAACAATGCGTTCCACCGTAAGTTTTTCATATGTATACGCACTTTCAACAGATATGCACAAGTCAGAAATGAAACGGGCACTCTATGGCACGCAGAATGATACTTGTTGACATTTCATTGCCAAGGGACGTAATACGTGTACGGGAAAATAGGAGAAACACAGATAACTTAGATTTTTACGCGATCTGATAGTACATATGATTATTATTCATAATAGTAATACGTATAGAATATGTACAATATTATCTGGCTTGTTGTTATGATTGTTAATATGACTATTGTTATAATTATTGCAGCAAACCTGTATCAAGACACAACGTTAATCGCTTTTCAAGTGAGCCCAGAAGTTGCATGTACAAGCCATGACAAGCCAACAATGCGTTCCACCGTAAGTGTTTCATATGTATACGCACTTTCAACAGATATGCACACATCAGAAATGAAACGTGCACTCTATGGCACGCAGAATGATACTTGTTGACATTTCATTGCCAAGGGACGTAATACGTGTACGGGAAAATAGGAGAAACACAGATAACTTAGATTTTTACGCGATCTGATAGTACATATGATTATTATTCATAATAGTAATACGTATAGAATATGTACAATATTATCTGGCTTGTTGTTATGATTGTTAATATGACTATTGTTATAATTATTGCAGCAAACCTGTATCAAGACACAACGTTAATCGCTTTTCAAGTGAGCCCAGAAGTTGCATGTACAAGCCATGACAAGCCAACAATGCGTTCCACCGTAAGTTTTTCATATGTATACGCACTTTCAACAGATATGCACACATCAGAAATGAAACGTGCACTCTATGGCACGCAGAATGATACTTGTTGACATTTCATTGCCAAGGGACGTAATACGTGTACGGGAAAATAGGAGAAACACAGATAACTTAGATTTTTACGCGATCTGATAGTACATATGATTATTATTCATAATAGTAATACGTATAGAATATGTACAATATTATCTGGCTTGTTGTTATGATTGTTAATATGACTATTGTTATAATTATTGCAGCAAACCTGTATCAAGACACAACGTTAATCGCTTTTCAAGTGAGCCCAGAAGTTGCATGTACAAGCCATGACAAGCCAACAATGCGTTCCACCGTAAGTTTTCATATGTATACGTACTTTCAACAGATTATGCACAAGTCAGAAATGAAACGGGCACTCTATGGCACGCAGAATGATACTTGTTGACATTTCATTGCCAAGGGACGTAATACGTGTACGGGAAAATAGGAGAAACACAGATAACTTAGATGTTTACGCGATCTGATAGTACATATGATTATTATTCATAATAGTAATACGTATAGAATATGTACAATATTATCTGGCTTGTTGTTATGATTGTTAATATGACTATTGTTATAATTATTGCAGCAAACCTGTATCAAGACACAACGTTAATCGCCTTTCAAGTGAGCCCAGAAGTTGCATGTACAAGCCATGACAAGCCAACAATGCGTTCCATCGTAAGTTTTTCATATGTATACGTACTTTTAAGAGATATGCACACGTCAGAAATGAAACGGGCACTCTATGGCACGCAGAATGATACTTGTTGACATTTCATTGCCAATGGACGAATCCGTGTACGGGGAAATAGGAGAAACACAGATAACTTAGATTTTTACGCGATCTGATAGTACATATGATTATTATTCATAATAGTAATACGTATAGACTATGTACAATATTATCTGGCTTGTTGTTATGATTGTTAATATGACTATTGTTATAATTATTGCAGCAAACCTGTATCAAGACACAACGTTAATCGCTTTCAAGTGAGCCCAGAAGTTGCATGTACAAGCCATGACAAGCCAACAATGCGTTCCACCGTAAGTTTTTTCATATGTATACGCACTTTCAACAGATATGCACAAGTCAGAATGAAACGGGCACTCTATGGCACGCAGAATGATACTTGTTGACATTTCATTGCCAAGGGACGTAATACGTGTACGGGAAAATAGGAGAAACACAGATAACTTAGATTTTTACGCGATCTGATAGTACATATGATTATTATTCATAATAGTAATACGTATAGAATATGTACAATATTATCTGGCTTGTTGTTATGATTGTTAATATGACTATTGTTATAATTATTGCAGCAAACCTGTATCAAGACACAACGTTAATCGCTTTTCAAGTGAGCCCAGAAGTTGCATGTACAAGCCATGACAAGCCAACAATGCGTTCCACCGTAAGTGTTTCATATGTATACGCACTTTCAACAGATATGCACACATCAGAAATGAAACGTGCACTCTATGGCACGCAGAATGATACTTGTTGACATTTCATTGCCAAGGGACGTAATACGTGTACGGGAAAATAGGAGAAACACAGATAACTTAGATTTTTACGCGATCTGATAGTACATATGATTATTATTCATAATAGTAATACGTATAGAATATGTACAATATTATCTGGCTTGTTGTTATGATTGTTAATATGACTATTGTTATAATTATTGCAGCAAACCTGTATCAAGACACAACGTTAATCGCTTTTCAAGTGAGCCCAGAAGTTGCATGTACAAGCCATGACAAGCCAACAATGCGTTCCACCGTAAGTTTTTCATATGTATACGCACTTTCAACAGATATGCACACATCAGAAATGAAACGTGCACTCTATGGCACGCAGAATGATACTTGTTGACATTTCATTGCCAAGGGACGTAATACGTGTACGGGAAAATAGGAGAAACACAGATAACTTAGATTTTTACGCGATCTGATAGTACATATGATTATTATTCATAATAGTAATACGTATAGAATATGTACAATATTATCTGGCTTGTTGTTATGATTGTTAATATGACTATTGTTATAATTATTGCAGCAAACCTGTATCAAGACACAACGTTAATCGCTTTTCAAGTGAGCCCAGAAGTTGCATGTACAAGCCATGACAAGCCAACAATGCGTTCCACCGTAAGTTTTTCATATGTATACGTACTTTCAACAGATATGCACAAGTCAGAAATGAAACGGGCACTCTATGGCACGCAGAATGATACTTGTTGACATTTCATTGCCAAGGGACGTAATACGTGTACGGGAAAATAGGAGAAACACAGATAACTTAGATGTTTACGCGATCTGATAGTACATATGATTATTATTCATAATAGTAATACGTATAGAATATGTACAATATTATCTGGCTTGTTGTTATGATTGTTAATATGACTATTGTTATAATTATTGCAGCAAACGTGTATCAAGACACAACGTTAATCGCTTTTCAAGTGAGCCCAGAAGTTGCATGTACAAGCCATGACAAGCCAACAATGCGTTCCACCGTAAGTTTTTCATATGTATACGTACTTTCAACAGATATGCACAAGTCAGAAATGAAACGGGCACTCTATGGCACGCAGAATGATACTTGTTGACATTTCATTGCCAAGGGACGTAATACGTGTATGGGAAAATAGGAGAAACACAGATAACTTAGATTTTTACTCGATCTGATAGTACATATGATTATTATTCATAATAGTAATACGTATAGAATATGTACAATATTATCTGGCTTGTTGTTATGATTGTTAATATGACTATTGTTATAATTATTGCAGCAAACCTGTATCAAGACACAACGTTAATCGCTTTTCAAGTGAGCCCAGAAGTTGCATGTACAAGCCATGACAAGCCAACAATGCGTTCCACCGTAAGTTTTTCATATGTATACGCACTTTCAACAGATATGCACACATCAGAAAATGAAACGTGCACTCTATGGCACGCAGAATGATACTTGTTGACATTTCATTGCCAAGGGACGTAATACGTGTACGGGAAAATAGGAGAAACACAGATAACTTAGATTTTACGCGATCTGATAGTACATATGATTATTATTCATAATAGTAATACGTATAGAATATGTACAATATTATCTGGCTTGTTGTTATGATTGTTAATATGACTATTGTTATAATTATTGCAGCAAACCTGTATCAAGACACAACGTTAATCGCCTTTCAAGTGAGCCCAGAAGTTGCATGTACAAGCCATGACAAGCCAACAATGCGTTCCATCGTAAGTTTTTTTCATATGTATACGTACTTTTAAGAGATATGCACACGTCAGAAATGAACGGGCACTCTATGGCACGCAGAATGATACTTGTTGACATTCATTGCCAATGGACGTAATCCGTGTACGGGGAAATAGGAGAAACACAGATAACTTAGATTTTTACGCGATCTGATAGTACATATGATTATTATTCATAATAGTAATACGTATAGACTATGTACAATATTATCTGGCTTGTTGTTATGATTGTTAATATGACTATTGTTATAATTATTGCAGCAAACCTGTATCAAGACACAACGTTAATCGCTTTTCAAGTGAGCCCAGAAGTTGCATGTACAAGCCATGACAAGCCAACAATGCGTTCCACGTAAGTTTTTCATATGTATACGCACTTTCAACAGATATGCACAAGTCAGAAATGAAACGGGCACTCTATGGCACGCAGAATGATACTTGTTGACATTTCATTGCCAAGGGACGTAATACGTGTACGGGAAAATAGGAGAAACACAGATAACTTAGATTTTTACGCGATCTGATAGTACATATGATTATTATTCATAATAGTAATACGTATAGAAATATGTACAATATTATCTGCTTGTTGTTATGATTGTTAATATGACTATTGTTATAATTATTGCAGCAAACCTGTATCAAGACACAACGTTAATCGCTTTTCAAGTGAGCCCAGAAGTTGCATGTACAAGCCATGACAAGCCAACAATGCGTTCCACCGTAAGTGTTTCATATGTATACGCACTTTCAACAGATATGCACACATCAGAAATGAAACGTGCACTCTATGGCACGCAGAATGATACTTGTTGACCATTTCATTGCCAAGGGACGTAATACGTGTACGGAAAATAGGAGAAACACAGATAACGTAGATTTTTACGCGATCTGATAGTACATATGATTATTATTCATAATAGTAATACGTATAGAATATGTACAATATTATCTGGCTTGTTGTTATGATTGTTAATATGACTATTGTTATAATTATTGCAGCAAACCTGTATCAAGACACAACGTTAATCGCTTTTCAAGTGAGCCCAGAAGTTGCATGTACAAGCCATGACAAGCCAACAATGCGTTCCACCCGTAAGTTTTTCATATGTATACGCACTTTCAACAGATATGCACACATCAGAAATGAAACGTGCACTCTATGGCACGCAGAATGATACTTGTTGACATTTCATTGCCAAGGGACGTAATACGTGTACGGGAAAATAGGAGAAACACAGATAACTTAGATTTTTACGCGATCTGATAGTACATATGAATTATTATTCATAATAGTAATACGTATAGAATATGTACAATATTATCTGGCTTGTTGTTATGATTGTTAATATGACTATTGTTATAATTATTGCAGCAAACCTGTATCAAGACACAACGTTAATCGCTTTTCAAGTGAGCCCAGAAGTTGCATGTACAAGCATGACAAGCCAACCTGCGTTCCACCGTAAGTTTTTCATATGTATACGCACTTTCAACAGATATGCACAAGTCCAGAAATGAAACGGGCACTCTATGGCACGCAGAATGATACTTGTTGACATTTCATTGCAAGGGACGTAATACGTGTACGGAAAATAGGAGAAACACAGATAACTTAGATGTTTACGCGATCTGATAGTACATATGATTATTATTCATAATAGTAATACGTATAGAATATGTACAATATTATCTGGCTTGTTGTTATGATTGTTAATATGACTATTGTTATAATTATTGCAGCAAACGTGTATCAAGACACAACGTTAATCGCTTTTCAAGTGAGCCCAGAAGTTGCATGTACAAGCCATGACAAGCCAACAATGCGTTCCACCGTAAGTTTTTCATATGTATACGTACTTTCAACAGATATGCACAAGTCAGAAATGAAACGGGCACTCTATGGCACGCAGAATGATACTTGTTGACATTTCATTGCCAAGGGACGTAATACGTGTATGGGAAAATAGGAGAAACACAGATAACTTAGATTTTTACTCGATCTGATAGTACATATGATTATTATTCATAATAGTAATACGTATAGAATATGTACAATATTATCTGGCTTGTTGTTATGATTGTTAATATGACTATTGTTATAATTATTGCAGCAAACCTGTATCAAGACACAACGTTAATCGCTTTTCAAGTGAGCCCAGAAGTTGCATGTACAAGCCATGACAAGCCAACAATGCGTTCCACCGTAAGTTTTTCATATGTATACGTACTTTCAACAGATATGCACAAGTCAGAAATGAAACGGGCACTCTATGGCACGCAGAATGATACTTGTTGACATTTCATTGCCAAGGGACGTAATACGTGTACGGGAAAATAGGAGAAACACAGAGATAACTTAGATTTTTACGCGATCTGATAGTACATATGATTATTATTCATAATAGTAATACGTATAGAATATGTACAATATTATCTGGCTTGTTGTTATGATTGTTAATATGACTATTGTTATAATTATTGCAGCAAACCTGTATCAAGACACAACGTTAATCGCCTTCAAGTGAGCCCAGAAGTTGCATGTACAAGCCATGACAAGCCAACAATGCGTTCCATCGTAAGTTTTTCATATGTATACGTACTTTTAAGAGATATGCACACGTCAGAAATGAAACGGGCACTCTATGGCACGCAGAATGATACTTGTTGACATTTCATTGCCAATGGACGTAATCCGTGTACGGGGAAATAGGAGAAACACAGATAACTTAGATTTTTACGCGATCTGATAGTACATATGATATTATTCATAAATAGTAATACGTATAGACTATGTACAATATTATCTGGCTTGTTGTTATGATTGTTAATATGACTATTGTTATAATTATTGCAGCAAACCTGTATCAAGACACAACGTTAATCGCTTTTCAAGTGAGCCCAGAAGTTGCATGTACAAGCCATGACAAGCCAACAATGCGTTCCACGTAAGTTTTTCATATGTATACGCACTTTCAACAGATATGCACAAGTCAGAAATGAAACGGGCACTCTATGGCACGCAGAATGATACTTGTTGACATTTCATTGCCAAGGGACGTAATACGTGTACGGGAAAATAGGAGAAACACAGATAACTTAGATGTTCTACGCGATCTGATAGTACATATGATTATTATTCATAATAGTAATACGTATAGAATATGTACAATATTATCTGGCTTGTTGTTATGATTGTTAATATGACTATTGTTATAATTATTGCAGCAAACGTGTATCAAGACACAACGTTAATCGCTTT